>OVBJ01000204.1:0-43034 GCA_900406535.1 Noccaea bulbosa | reverse complement strand
TTTTCCCCAAATCTCACGAGGCCAAAACATGCGTGATTTTGGTATCTCATTAATGTCCTCAAGATAATCTCTAATGATATTTGTTTTCTGCAAATAAGATATCAAATGTTTTTAAAAAACTTGAAAAAGATTTTGAGGAGGAAACCTTGTATTATTCTACAATGTCATAATTAATATATTGTCGCACCTACCTGCATGAATAAACCTGAAGAATTTGAAATCTGCTCCCAGTCTGGAGTCAGTATTTCTAACTCCGAAGCGAGGAAGAGCTTTGACAAACCTAAACCCACAAGTCCAGCAGCATGATGACAGTATTCATCATAGTCATCAACTGTTTCCACCTGTCGATACACAAAACATTTTCATCTGATCTAAACAAAAGCAACTGCTTTATTAACAAGTTGTTGATAATAGCTACGTAAATTTTAGATTCCAAGTTTCAAAGCATTGATCCACATCACAAAGAGTCTTCGTATCACAAACCTCTTTGCCAATGAATTTGGCCATTCCTGCACCCATTTTTTTAGTTGTATCTTCAATAACTTCTTGATACCTTTTTGTGTAAGTTAGTTAAACAAGATGAATGAATTAATTAATATCTTTCAGAAAGTGAATCCAAAAATTCAGTAGATATAGAACTGCATATAGCAGATCTTATAACTAATTAACCTTTTGTCAAGTTGAAGAAAAGCTGCAGAAACATGGTGAAATTGGTCCATTAGAACTTTGTACTCCTTAGTACCACCTAAAGTCGAATGAAGAGTAAATTAAATTAAAACAAAAAAAAAAAAAAAAAAAAAAAANAAAATAAAAAAAAAAAAAAAAAAAAAAAAAAAAAAATCACTTGTTCTATCTGAAAGATCATTAAGATTTGAAGAGACTCTTCTTAGTTACATGAAAAATGCCAGTCAGGATCGTATATGTGACGGTGGAAATCTATCAGAATTGGAAGCTTGATATCCATTGGTATGCTTGTGTCATCCTCTGTGTAGTAACAGAAAAAAACAAAGTAGATGATAAATTAACAGTTCAATGATTTTTACATGGAGAATTAATTCTCTCTCATTTTGACCAAACAAAAAAAAGAGTTCTCTCTCATTAAAGATGAATCTATATCTATATTAAACATATGGAGAAGAAGTACTAACCAACTGTATCAAGAGCTCGAAGAATCAAGTAAAACACACATACCTGATTTAGAAAAAGAAAAGAAAATGGTAAAAAATTTGCTGTATATAATTAAAAGGCAAAGAAATACGTACGGTGTTACGAAGCTCGGTGCCTAATTGTTGAATAACAAAAGAAAAGGTTCTAGAAACTTTGATGAGCGTTGAACAACAGAAAGCTAAGTGTGGATCAAGTGGGATCTGTTTCTCAGCTTTCGTAATCGCTTTTTTCAACTTCAAGAGTGGATATATCTCATCTGGGTGCCTCAGAATCGTACTCAAGCTTCCCATTTTCATCATGAATTCTATGCAGAAGCAGAGGAAATTAATCTCAGTGAGAATAATGGCGGATTCGTCGGCGAACAGAATGCAAAAAGCAATCTCAGTGACAATAATGACTTTTTTTTTCCTTTTTGAGTATACTGTATGAAGTATTAATTGGACATTCCAGTCCAAAGTTTATTATATTTATGAAAGAGACGGTTTGTGAAAGAGACGGCTTTTTTTTTTGTTATTTAAAGCATTTACTATGACTAAATCATACTCCCTCCGTTTATTTATTATAAGCGAATGTTTAATCATTACTCATAAATAATTGCAGATACATAATATTTAAACATTCATTACTAAGAAACATATTTCATAATATTGTAGACATGTAAACACACAAAAATATAACACATGTCATATAATTTTAACTTAAAAAAAAAATCTAAAAGTTTAACAAAATATCAATACAATTTATTTATTATTCTTTGTATTCATTCTAACTTATAAAATAAATTTTTATATAAGTTTTTTTAAGACTCAAAAGTTTAATAAAACTTTAATGCAACTTTTGTTTTTTTTATTTATTATAACTTACAACTTACAAAAAAAACCTATTATATTATTCTATAGTTATTATTCTTCGGTTTTTATCTAAAATCACTATTAAACATTTCAGTTTTCTTAATATACAGAAAATTCGATCAAGTGAAAAGTGATAGCGGGAAAGCAGAGTTCATTCCATATAGCGGTGAATAAATAGAGTCAAGGGTATAGAGACATATGATATTATTCAAAACTATATATTTAAAATTCAGTCATTAACCAAGCAAATGAGAATTAAAATGCCAATGTTACAGTATTTGAGTTAAATTATTGATCACAAATCTATAATTGTTTTAAATATTTAAAAAAAAATTATAACAATAGAAAAATCTGCTCAAATGCGTGGTTATTAATCTAGTTTTAATTAAAATGGTAATGGAAAAACTATAATCTTTAATCTCTTAATTTCTATGAGGCTATGCTTTTTTGGTTTAACATACATCCAAGCGAAAACATTTGTTAAATTATACTTTTTATGTTCCTGAATATAGGATGTTTTAGAAATTTTTTTTGTTTTAAAAAATTTAAGGTAGTTTTTCTTTGTTAATACCAGCAAATTACAAACTTTAAAACTTATTAACTAAAAGTAAATAAATTCTTGAATTTATATTGGTTAATATTTATTAAAAAGTAAATTAGGTAAGAGAAATATATATTTAAACAATAAATATTTTTTAATTTGTGTGAAAACTCTAAAATATTATATATTCTGTAAGGGATCATATATTTTGTAACGGAGGGAGTAACATGTTTGTGTAAAATTAAAATGACCGTCTTCTAGTGCCTTTATTCACAAGTAACCGATACCAATAAAGTCTCCTCGATTCACATCACATTAAAGTCTATGCTCGTCTGTCATATGGTCTCCTTATATAAATTAATATTTGTTGCTGTTTCCCACTATTGCATTTGCAGAGCCTACGAGCTACAAGGAAAAAAGGAGAAAATTTGCAAGAACTTCAATTCGATTATACAAGTATAGTGAAATCCGCGGCAGCAGAAAGTGAACATACAATTTCTCACATTAAAAATGAACCACTATAAATATACTATGCATGTCTTTATTCCAACTACAGATAAGATAACATAAGAAAGCGCCAGTGACTAGCTATAAATCTTATATATTCAGAGCAAACCAAGTTTGACTGAGGAAACAAACAGTTCTGTAAAGGGACTAACAAGAAAAGAGAGTGACGTGAATAAATTATTGGATCATACCTTCCAGGAACCTAGAAATTATGTTCATCGTGATTTCAAGATCTTGAAGCAGTTAAGAGTCACTGGCATTGGTTTGTTTTTTTAGATACGCAAAGAGTAATATGGCCAGTAGAAGCACAAGCATTATAATCTGCAGTTTCGGGATTTAGAGGAGGATGATCAGTAACTACGCTAAAAAGTGAGATACTTCCAATGAAAATAGGATTTAAATTAACTTACAAAGAGAGCCTTTGATTGTCTTTCGCCGTTGTTAATAAAAGATTGTCGCCGTTGACCAAATACCTCAAATCTAAATCTTTTGATTTTTCGTGATAAATGAGTAAGACAAGAGATTGGTTATATGACTTTTATTTTTATCTTCTTTCAATAAACAGAACAGGACGTAGAAACCAAGAAAAAGAAAGACTACCTTTTGTGAAGGGCTCCGTTTTCTCTGCAGACTTTTTTGATCGTTTCCAGTCGGTTTAGTATATTTATGGCATTTGGATCATCCTTGGCAACCTATATTGTTATAAAATAACACATATCTTCATCGTCTAATACCAACGATAAAACAGGAAATATACTAACATATATACAGTACCTTTGATTTTAGCATGCAAGAAAAATCATAGAATGCGCCATAGACATCATCCATTGTCTTTGTTCGATCCATGACTTTAGCTATTAGACCTAAATATAGAAAGCTAATCACTAAAATCAGTATTGATTGACTCACAAATGAATAGCCTTGTGTTAAAGATTGCAAAACAGCAAACTCAAGAAAAGAACATTTTACCTCGCCTTAGTTTCACGACGCCTCTAAATACTTGTACATAGTTATAGCATAATGCAAGTGTTCCAATAGCCACGATCTAATTAAAAGAAAAATATATTACTATATATGTCAATGCGGAGGAGAATACAACATAAACACTTCTCATAGATACTTACAGCAAAGTAAAATACTAAGATAGGAAAAGCAAAACAATTTGATAAATTTTGTTTCTCTAACCTGAGGGATGGCACACGACTGGAATATTGCAGGATTTCGCAACGAAGCAATGCATTTCAAGCAATCTTCAACATGAATCAATGCATTAGTGACCATTTCATTTAAACACTGCACTGCTTTTGTTGAATTTTCCTCATTTTTTAAGTCCTACGTTGTTAGCGTCCACAGAAGAAGAAGAAGAAAAAGTCACTTTATGCTCTAACATGCGATCTCTAATTAGATGAGAGCTTGAGAGGGAATTATGTATGCACCTCGAGCTTGTCAACATATTTTCCCCAAATCTCACGAGGCCAAAACATGCGTGATTTTGGTATCTCATTTATGTCCTCAAGATAATCTCTAATGATATTCGTTTTCTGAAAATAAGACAACCACTTAAAAAAAAAAAAAAGTTTCTAGGAAGAAGTCTTGTATCGTGCAATGTCATAGTACATTGTTGTACCTGCAGAAATAGACCTGTACAATTTGAAATCTGCTTCCAGTCTGGAGTCAACATTTCTAATTCCGAAGCGAGGAAGAGTTTTGACAAGCCTAAACCCACAAGTCCAGCAACATAATGACAATAATCATCATAGTCATCGACCGTTTCTACCTGTCGAAACACAAATCATTGTAGCTTTTAAGTTTTAACAAAAGCAATTTAATTAATAAATTTCGATAATAGCTTAACTTCTATATCCAGTTTTCATGACCAAAGTAAGCATGAAACACTTGTAACTGAAACAAACAAAATCCACATTACAAAGATTAACCGCTTCACAAACCTCCTTGTAGATGAATTTGGCCATTCCTGCACCCATTCTTTTAGTTATATCTTGAATAGCCTCTTGATACCTTTTGTGTAAGTTAGGAAAACAGCAAAAATTAATTAGTGTAACCAGAAAAGAGATTCGAAAAATTCAGTAGATCGATCAATAAATGATCAAGAAAATTTATAGAAACAGAACAGAATTGCATATAGCAACATAGTAGAACTAACTAACCCTTTTTCAAGTTGAAGAAAAGCTCCAGAAACATGGTGAAATTGGTCCATTAGAACCTTGTACTCCTTAGTACCACCTAAAGTCGAAATGAAGAGTAAATTAAGTTATATAAAAAATTAAGATGTGAAGAGATTTTTCTTACTTACATGAAAAATGCCAGTCAGGATCGTATATGTGACGGTGGAAAGCTATCAGAATTGGAACCTTGATCTCCATTGGTATGCTTGTGTCATCCTCTGTAGCAAGTTACAGAAAAAAGAAAAAAGAAAAAAGTAGATGATCACTAATTTTTTATCATCAAGAATGTTCTGGCATTGAAGGAAAAAATATGATCTTACATAATCAAAACATGATACACATTATCAGAAATAAAAGATTCGGAGAAGAAGTCTCATCATATATATCAAAGGTAATGTTTGGATAGCATAGTAATGAAGCACTAACCAACAGTATCAAGTGCTCGGAGAATCAAGTAAAACACGCACACCTAATGAACACATGTTAAAAGAAAATGGTGAAAACATTGCTGTAACTAAAACTTGTAACAGAATGTTTATAATGTTGAGACAAAGAGGCAGAGAAATATACGGCGTTACGAAGCTCGGTGGCTAGTTGTTGAATAACAAGACAAAAACTTTTAGAAACCTTTTGGAGCATTGAGTAGCAGAAAGCTAAGTGTGGATCAAGTGGGAACTGTTTCTGAGCTTTCGTAATCGCAATTTTCAACTTCAAGAGTGGATATATCTCATCTGGGTGCCTCAGAATCGTACTCAAGCTTCCCATTTTCATCAAAGAGAGAGAAAATAATCTCCTTTGTAACAGTGACAAGAATGTCTGATTCGTTGGGGGAACAAAACAGCACACTTGCTTAATAATGTAAGAGGGAATGCAAATGTAAGCCTCTTAACGTGCCACGGTGATGTTGTTGGGTCAATGATGTTTTATTTTGTTTGGCACTTAAAAAGCTTGCCGCGTGCTACACGTGAAACGTTAAAACAAAAGAAAATCCAAAGCCTGAATTTTTTTTTTTCCTAAAACGATAATATATTGCCGACATAAAATGAGAAAACTCGTATCACATCTTTTTCTCGATTTTTATTTGTCTGTAATATTTTTGTTGCATTTGGATTTATCTGGTTGTAAGTACACATTAATCTTGGAATTCCAGAAACCGAAATGGTGAGACATGTCAAAAGAAGGAACTAAAAAAAGGAAGTACCTTTAAACAGAATATTTCAGCCCAACATACAAATGGAGAACAAATAGATGAACAAATGCAGGTTTATTCCAACTACAGAGAAAACAACGGTAACATAAGCAAAATAGAATCCATGGTTTCAGACAGAACCAAGTTTAACAACTCTCTTGTTCTGGAGACAATCTTGAGCAGTTCTAAGAAAAAAAAGAGTGGCGTGAATAAGAAGAATCAACCTAGAATCATGATCAACATGTGATGATACAATATTTTGATTACTCCATAACTCGGTTTGCTCTGAGATATGCAAAGACTATGGCCAGTAGAATCACAAGCATTACAATCTGCATTTTCAGGTATATAAAGAGGATGATGATAAGTAATGTATTTTTTTTTTTTCAAAAATGGAGAGATACTTCTATGGAAAAGAGGAAAAATGTAACTTACATAGACATTGTTTGATTGTCCTTTGTCATTCACATAAGATTTTCTGTAAGGAAGAGAGACAAAGATTCGTCAGAGGAAAAATGTAACTTACATATACATTGTTTGATAATTTGTTGACTCTGCATAATCTCTAATCTAGATCATCTCACATAAGACTGTACCTCTTATGAAGGACTCCAGTGTCTCTGCAGACTTTCTGAACGGCTTCAAGTCGGTCTAGTGTCTTTGTGGCATTTGGATCGTTCTTGTCAACCTATGTACATATATACGTCGACACATTACATTATCCTCTTTTAAGAATAGATTAGCAAAAGAGGAAATATACTAACATACCTTCGTCTTCAGCATGCAACAAAAATCATAGAACGCACCATAGACATCAGCCATTGTCTTTGTACGATCAATCACTTTAGCAGTCAGACCTGATTAATAGAAAGTTGTTTAACAATATTCACTTTCAGATGGCAATGCTTGCTACGCATTCTCAAGCTCGTTTATAATTAAAGTTAATACGTTTCCTATATGTAGAAACGAAAGCAGGGAGTGACAAAAAAAATTTTCTAAGGCTTGGGATTAAAATGATGAGATGGTGAAAAGAGGGCAAACCAAACTCGAGATAAACATCTTACCTCGCCTCAGTTTCACGACGCCTCTAAATAGTTGTACATTGTTATAGCATAAGGCAAGTGTTCCAATCGCCATGATCTGATGATCAAAGAAACATATCCAAGCAAAGCGATATTGACTTTTGATAGGTTTCATATTTTAACGAAAACAATATAAACAGTTCTCAGACAAGAATTTTGAAAGCAATGTAAAAATTTAGATAGGGAGACTAAGAATTATGTGATATTTATTTCTCTGACCTGAGGGATGGCACAAAACCGAAATATGGAAGGATCACGCAAGGCAGCCATGTATTTCAGGCAGTCTTCAATATGAATCAATGCATTGGTCACCATTTCATTCAAGCACTGCACTGCTTTGGCTGAGTTATTCTCGTATTTTAAGTCCTACATTGCGATTGATAATTCACCACAAAGAAGAGCATTGTTAGAAAATAGTTGATATGCGTAACATTAGACCTGAGATGAGAGCTTGAGATTTATATGTATGCACCTCTAGCTTCTCAGCATATTTGCCCCAGATTTTGCGAGGCCAAAACATGCGGGACTTTGGTATCTCATTAATGTCCTCAAGATAATCTCTGATAATGTTTGTTTTCTGCATATAACACCAGTGTTACCAAATTATCGGAAGATGGAAATTGTCAAAGGTTGCAAAATACTTGACGAAGATTGTACATGTCTTAATGCATTATTGTACCTGAAGAAATAAACCCATTGAATTGGAAATATGCTCCCAATCTGGAGTCAAAACTTCTGATCCCGAAGCGAGGAAGAGTTTAGATAGACCTAGACCCACAAGTCCAGCAACATAGTGGCAGTACTCATCGTAGTCCTCAACAGTTTCTACCTGCGTATAACAGGGAAAACTGGATCGGTACAAGGATTATTTTAGCTCTTCACGGAACACGCTAATAAGTTTTTGATAACTTCACGACTCTAAATGAAACAGAGACAGATAAGTTTCGTTGTCACCATAACTCAAAAATAAATCCACTAGAAAAAAGTTTTGTATCACAGACCTCCTGGCAGATAAACTTGGCCATTCCTGCACCCATTCTCTTGGTAATTTCCTCGATAGCCTCTTGATACCTTCATATACCAAGGAACAAGTTATAAATATAATATATACTAGTAATGTCAGAAAGGAGATTCGAGCTTCAACAGTTCAGTAACTTTAGAAACAATATGAGCAGAAAATAATACAACACAGAACAGAAAAGCACATATCAGAACTAACCCTTTTTCAAGTTCCAAGAAAGCTGCAGAAACATGGTGAAATTGGTCCATCAAAACCTTGTACTCCTTCGTACCACCTAAAGTTGAATGAGTAAAATTCGTAAGTTTAACAGTCAAATTTTGATGGCATATGAAATACTCAAAATGTAAAGAGACTCTTCAGACTTGCATGAATAGTGCCAATCGGTATTATATATGTGCTGGTGGAAAGCTATCAAGATGGGAAGCTTTTCATCAGTTGGTATGCTTGTGTCATCCTCTGTAGTACAAAAAAAGTATGATATAAGCGGCAGAAGATTTGCAGATTTTGGTCAAACCTCAACAAAATCAAGGTAATGTTGAAAGCATTAAGCATAGTTAAGAGGCACTAACCGACAGTATCAAGAGCTCGGAGAACCAAGTAGAACACACACACCTACAAGAGAAGAAAGAAAGGCGATGGAATCAGAAATGCTGCAATATTAATATTGGAGACAGCTGTATTGTTGGCATGTGAAGGAAAGCAAGATATGTGGAAAATTTGAGAAACAACCAAAACATTCTTCTATTCGTTACATGATTTAATAAAGCCTCATACGATATAGCACAAGCAGAACAATAGATTCCCAGTTCACCAAAAACAGTATGCATTTACTGCAGCTCCGATAAAGTGGCCGATAATCATTTTCTAGCAATCTACAGAACTAAGAGTAGCTCTTACGATATAAATGTATAATACCACAGTCATAAACCAATTATCGTCGACATCTACAGTAAATGTGAGTTCGGGTATTTGGATTGCTCCACAAACCAACCACACAAATACCAACACACGCATATACAGGTACACACAGAGAGACTTATGTATCAAACATGGTTTTGAGAGAGAAGAACGTACAGCGTTACGAAGCTCGGTACCTAGTTGCTGGATAACGAGAGAAAAGCTTCGAGAAACCTTGTGGAGCATCGAATAGCAGAAACCCCAGTGTGGCTCCGGCGGGATCTGCCTCTCCGCTTTCTCGATCGCTCGTTTCATTTTCAAGAGCGGGTATATATCATCCGGATATCTCAGCATCGTGCCCAAGCTCCCCATTGTTTCCCGAGTTTGAATCAGAAACAGAGCCAGCAATCTCCTTAACAATGCAGAATTCGTTGGCGGATCTGCGACGATCTAAAGATTCAGAGACCACTTGGTATCAGCAGTTTAAGAAAGACGAGATGTTGCAGGAAGGAGAACCCTCACCTGCGGATGCGATGTGGATCGATTCGATTTGATTCGGCCTGCGAGACTATTCTATTTTAGAATTTTGATGTCTTAATTTAATAATCATCGATGAAAACAAAGGAAGGATTCAGGCTTTTTCCACAGAGCCACAAGGGGATTCACATATTTTTTAATTTCTTTTTTTTTTTTAAGTAAGAGCTACTGAAAAAAATTGCAAAAGAGGCACGAACAAAAAGAAGAGAAGGAGAAAAAAGTGTGGGCGTGACGCGTGAAAATAAAATGAACGGAGGTTAATTAAACCCAAAAAATTACAGAGCGGACAAATGGGCCAATACATCCCATTTCATATGGAGTTCGACTATACCTTCTCCATGTGGGAGATTGTTGTGGCCCACAAAAATGACTAAAAATATAAAAAATCAAAATTACGTTTTTTATTTATTTATAAATTAGTATTACTGTACTGAAAAATATATATATCGAAACAATGGAAAATTATTAAACATTGATAGCTGAATATTAATATTTTCATTCGTGGATTAAATCATGAATATCAATTCGTTTCATTAGTTGGAATATTCCAAACTGAAGAATCACACTACTCCGAGTGTTATTGCAGTCATATGTTTTGCTAGTATTTCATCCTTTTGAATCCTTTCTTCAAAATTGCCACTTTTATAAATTTTTAACAAAATATAAAATATAAATTATCTTTTTGTATATTTATCTTCTAAAAGTAAGTAGAAATGTTGTTAACCTGATATAATCAGAAATAAAACAGATTTAAATTACTTTATACCAAAAAATACAAATGATCAAATTATATAAGCGAGAATTAGGCCTGTGCATTTCGGGACGGGAATCCCATTTTCACCTTTACCCATTTAAAATTTTCCGAATTTTTCGAGAATGGAAATTTGCAATTTCCCGTTTGGATAAGGGAATGGTTCAGGAATGGTACATAATTTCCTGATTTTCCCTTTTAAAAAATAAAAAACTGAAAATTATATTTTTTTTCTTAAATATCCCATATTTTCTCATATTTTTCTCAATTTTTTCGTAATTTTCCGTATTTTTCCATATTTTCTCGAAATTTCCCGTAATTTCTCTAAATATTTTCAATTTTTCCGATTTATTAAGACTTTGAGTATTGATTTTTTATTCTCAATTTTTTCGTTCCCTTCCTATTCCCGCTATTTCCCGTCCCGTTATAATAAGAAAATTTTTTGGGAAGTATATTTGGATTTCCAAATTTCCCATTCTCGTCCCGTTCTCGTCAATTCCCATCCCAAAACCCTAAATGCACAGGGCTAGCGAGAATGACGGTTTAAAATATTTTTGTTGATACGGGAAAGAGAAAATATATATTCGTATCATTTACAGTTCCAATTATTAATTTTACTGGACAGAGGACGCTGAGATGGCAAAAGAAGGATTACGTGGCAAACGATAATTGGCTTTGATACGTATCGTCCACAGGGTAACTAGTACCAATCGCCGCCACACGATAACACACGGTGGTTCTCTCTTCTATTAAAGGGTAACTTCCTCCGATGAACAAACAGTCCTGAAATCAAAGTAAGCAACCACGAACGAAACAATCTCGAAATGGCGATCCGATCCAGAATTATCACCATGTCTCCTCTCGTTCTCAACCAGGAAGACGATCTCGAAATTGATCTCGATCTCTGGGAAGTCGTGAATCCCTCCGACGGAGAGTTTTCCGACGATTCTTTCTCCGTCGATAGTCTTTCCGATGATGACGTCATATCTCTGGACGACGATTCCTTTGCCTCGCCGGATGTCGTTTCCCCGCCGCCTGAAATTCTCCCTGAGGCTGACGGTGGTGAACTCGCCGTGGATCTGAATGTCGACGTTAAGGTCGATGGCGACAAAGTCCTTCCGGACGAAGTCGTTGATAACGACCTTGGATGGGCTCATCGACGGTTGGTGGTTATCCGTGGGGGCGGTACTGTTTTTGGTGCTACGTACGGAGATTATGTTAATCGCCGTGGATGTTGTTATGATGATGACGACGAAGATCACGGTGGTGATGATGGAGAATACGACGAGTCCTATGATCTAGACGACGAGCTGGTTCCGTGGAGCGCATGTAAGAAGCTTGGGAGACAGAGGATGAGGAAACTGGGGAAGAGAGCAATCGCCAAGGCCTCGAAGACGTCCAAGTATTCCCACTTGAAAGCTGGTATCGTTCGCGGTAAGCATGGTCTCGGTTTGAAATTCAAGTGCTGAGCAAGGATTCCAAGTTTCGGAGCTCGATGATTTCTTCCTGGTCTTTCAGAATCAAGGCATTAGTCATGGCTGGTTTCTCTAGAATTTCTTAGTTTCTTGGTTTTAATGATGTGTAAATATGGTAGATTAATTGTTTTATCCTTTGTTTCTAAGAAAGTCTGATTTCTCTTGAAAAGTTAATTTTAAATGAATGCCACTCTTATCAGAGCTCACGAAAATGTCCACAACTGGCCAGAAACAGGTTCTTAAATTATTGTTGAATTCAAGTGGAGAAGCTGAAGATCAATCATAACTCTTTTGTGTGTGAAGGCTAAATTTGAGAAAGACGTCTAAACTTTACTAGTAATGATTTAACCGGAAGAAGGTATTTGTTTGGTGGTGGTTAAATTGGTTATCTTTGTAAGCTTAGCAAATATATGAATGTTGCTGCTTGCTTAAAGAGTCATTATCGTTGGATGTACGCATCACTCTTAATCTCGACCTGTGGCTTTGAGTGGTTGAGACTTGTGTGGTAAGTTTAGCTTTTGATTTAATAAATGCCTATGAAAACGATCTTATATCTGTTCGATTTTCTCTACTGATGGTCTGATACTAATGCCTAGAAAAACTTATGGCTGTGAATGTAAGCCGATCCATCCCACATTGTACTAATAATAATATCCTTGACCGACCCATCTAAATTTTTTAATAATCAATCATCTGGTGTACTTCAGACTTCAGTTACATTTTGAAAGCAATCATATTGGAAGATATATTAAAAGACCAAATGTGGATCTATCAAGTATGATTGGAAACTGATCGAGTTTTTGGATATCATTCTTATATATATAACAAGATTGGGATGGATATTCGCAAATATCCTTATTCCATTCCGAATATGCAGAAATTAGTTAGTATATGTATGTTGTTGTATATGCATAATGTTAAATGATCTAAAAATTAATCACAAATCAAATCTTACCCGGGATAATTTGTTAACCTTTAGAAGGAGGGATGGTTAACACTAGATTTGGTGTAGTGTGGTGTGTGGAAAGAAAGAAATAAGCGCGACATGCCGTCGTTTCTACACAAATAAAAACGGCACGTAGTACATTAACACAAACATAGAACGGTGCAAAGTTTTGATATTTGCCGTTGTTTTTCTCTCCATGGCCATAGAAGACAGAACGCAGCAGATAAGGGAAAAGGTAAATCCAAAACCAAAAGCAAGCTTATTAAAAAACCTTATCTTCGATATCTTTTTATCTTCGTCCTCAATTTTCAAGTCGAGAGAGCAGCAGCAGCAGCAGAAATGACGGTGAAGATAAGGCTCGCGCGTCTCGGTTGTAAACATCGACCCTTCTATCGTCTTGTTGCCGCCGATGACAAATCTCGTAGGGACGGCAAACAAATTGAGGTTTTAGGGTTTTTCGATCCTCTGCAAGGTTCGTCTCTTCTCCTCTACTTCCCTCACTTCTCAGTTAATTCAATCATTCTAGATGTCTCTGCTCACATGAATTTGCATTTGTACCTCCCCAGGGAAAGACGATGAGAAAAGAGTGAGCCTCAAATACGACAGGATCAAGTATGATTGTTTCCACCTTCTACACTCTTTTTTTTTTTGGTTCTATCATCTTCACATTCCCATTTCCGTGTATAATTAGTGTTATTAGATGTGAAATTATTAATTGTTTCATTAGTCTGAAACTGTCTCGACACCAAAAAAAAAAAAAAACTTCATTTTTGAAGAGTCACTATGAAGAAAAATTTATGAGCTATGTTTGGTTGAAACGGATTAGTTTGTGGGATTAACCAATGTGACTTGAGCATCCAAATTGTAGACATATAGCCATGGATTGAGTTTTCTTGTCTGTCTTCATCAAAAACAATCATCTTCCCTTTGATTTACTGCAAATTTTCGAGGAGGCTTAGTTTTTTGCTTGTATGATTGCAAGTTGTATCTATATCTAAAACTCCCAAACCGCAGCTGTTTGAAAGAAATCGACTCTCGCACATTTGGTTTTGTGAACGGTTTGAGTTTTAATTATCTCTGATCACTTTCTCGTTGTAGGTACTGGTTATCGGTTGGAGCTCAACCAACAGACACAGTCGAAAACATGCTCTTCAGGGCCGGTTTGATTCCCCCAAAGGCTATGGTAGTGGTCGGTTCGAAGAATGGACAGCAATCCGCAAACCTCCATGTTTCACCCATTACCGGTGAAGTCTTGAACTAGGAGTTTCATGTAACGAGCCAAAGAGCTTTTGTGTCCCTGTGAAAGGAGTTTGATGTAATGTTGTTGTTGTTTTTAAGACTTTTGTAACTCTGACAATGAGTTTGGTGAAATTCTCAATATGGCATGTCTCTCTCGAGCTTTTGTTATCATATGATTTATTTGGGCTTCGGTGATATTAGGCCCATATTTGTCTGAAATTGAATTTGAATTTGAATTTGAATTAACAGAAGAAGCGATATTTTTTTATTTTGTTGAATATAAGGAAAAAAAAAAAGGATAGTTGAATTTTTATCCAATCCAATAAAAATAAATTAACCATAAAATTATGTGGCACGTATGAGAGGGAAAAAAAGCTTGGGACATTAGCCAGCACTATTGGCCCAACAAAATCTCTCACTCTCTCTCTTCAGAAATGTCCATTGCTCGTATTATTACCGCATCTCTAACTCTGACCCTCTCGCTGCAACATCTGTCCCAATTCAGACGAATTTTTCTCTATTTCCATTCTACAGTTCCCTATTTAATAGTTCTTCGAAAATCCACCTCAAATTCCTATTCCTTACTGCGACATCCTCTTTTTATGTTTGTGCTGATCCTCTCAGTAAATAAATTCTCAGCCCATGGAGTTTAAATATTTTGCCGGCCTCCAGTTTGGTCTAAATCAGTCACTGATGATCATGAAACAGCTAAGGAGATTTTAGTTTTTTACCAAGTTAAGATATAGAGTGATCGAGTTCTGTTAAGCAAAGAACTGAAGAAGTGAATGCTGAAACTAGAAACATTTGAAAGAAAAGGTACCAATCCATAAATATCTACAAAGTGTTTCCGGAAAAAGACAAAACTCAGTGGGGAAGACGGGCAAGATAAAAAAAAAGGCTGTGTTTGTTAATTCTTGGGACCCTTGTTTATTTGATAGTTGTATTCAACTATTTGCGCCTCTGGACTACCACAGTCCACGAATATATTTCCACATAACAAAAAAAAAAAGGTATTAATTAAAGAATATGAAGACAAGGAAGCAAGGAAGACATAGTGGAATAAGTAAAGTAGCTAATGCTAAGATACCGAATAATACATAGAGCCATGCGTACATTTCTAATGATAGGTTAGTGAACCCATTCGACTATTTGAGATATCTCTCTCATCAATCAAAATTCGATATAATCTACGAATCCGCTCAATTTTGTTGTAGACTTGCAAAACTTAATCGGTTTTTTTTTTATTCACGCACATAAGTATTTAAATTTGAACGCGAAATATGACATAGCAGCAACATTAACCCACTTGGGTCCACTTTTAATCGCAAAAATATATTTTAACAGGTCTAATAGTTTGTTAAAAAAAAATGTATGATAGTTTTGGAATAATTATTACAAAATAGATACAGAACCAAAACTAGAGATGAACAGGTTTTTCTTCAGTTTTGAAGATTAGTAGCATCTTCGATTCTTTCACTAAAATAAAGTAAGAGAAAAATGGCAGAATGTGATTGTATGGTGGATATTGATTTAATCAATAGTATGTTTTAAGAAGACAGAGAAAGATGAGGATTAGGATTAACTTTAGGATTAGGAGGAAAATGAAGAGAAGGGTTTAGGTCGACCAACTGGTTGTTAAGGATAGAAACTCCTTAACCATACATTTATATCATTTTCTTCTCTTTACCAATGACTTGACTCCAAGAATCAACAAGCAAGAAGCAGGAAGTTCAAGCACCAACCAGATTATGGCTTTCTGAAGCAAGATTCTTCAGACAAACAAAGTTTTTTTATTTGATCTTCTCTCTTTTCCCTTTTTTATATATTAAATAAGAAATAAAAAGTTTTTATTTGCTTTCTTTCTTCTGTGGGAGGGAGAGATTGATATGGGTCTTTCACGTGTGACATTGATGAGGAGATGATGATTTCAAATTATATACCATTAGAAGAAAAGAAAAAACCACAGGAGCAAAAGGCGTAACCTTTGATTCTTTCTTTTATAAATTTTTTGGGAGAAAGCAACAAAATCTTTCACATTTTGTAATAATAGGATCATCATTTTTTTTATTCTTTATTTCCTTCTAGGAATCTAGGATTTGGATTGTCTTCTTGAACAAAGCAGCAGAGTATATCCAGGTAAATTTTCTAATCTTTTTTCTTTATTTATTTTTCAACTCCATAATTGCATGCATATCCCATAAATTCATAACATGATGAAATCTTTCATGTTCTTTAGCAATATTCTGGACCCCTGCTCTGTTTCAATTGTTTTTGAATCTGTCTTCAATTTCAATCACTTCCTCTACTAGTTAAGTTCTTGTAACAAGATGAAGAATTTTAAGAGGAACCATAAATGATGAAAAGCTCGAGTTTGTGTTTGATCACAGAACAAGGGACTATGGAACTCGATTGAGCCAAGAACGACACACTCCATTGATACATTGTCGATGGAGGATTATCCGGAAACTCAGTTTCTTCCCGGAAATGCAATGATCCACATGAATCCTACAGTTTCCTACTCGGAGGAATTAGCCGGTAGAGAAAGAACTGAAGCTAACAATGCCTCACCCTCGTCGCAAGGGAGGCAAGTATTGTCAAGATTTGGCGGAATCCCGCAAATGCAGGACATTCAAGATTTCGGTTCTTGGAGAGATCAAGAAAGTGACAGGAACAACGGTTACCAGCTAATGAGCGCGACGGGAGTTCTTCAGACCGGTCAGGGATTGTCTCTTAGCCTCGGTTCACAGATTCCCCCTGGAATTCATCAAACAATGGCGCCAAGATCCGATCAATACAGAGGCAATGAGTATGCAACACAGAACTTTTCAGGCGGAAATCAGAATGTGGATGTTGGAAGAACAATTCCAAACTCAAAGTATCTCAAGGCGGCTCAGCAGCTTCTAGATGAGGCTGTTAATGTAAAGAAATCTCTGAAGCAGAATCAGGCAGAGGGAGATAAGAACAATGAGAACCCTCAAGAACCGGATCAGACTCCTCAAGACTCAAGCACGAATCCACAAGCTGAAATCTCTCCATCGGAGAGACAAGAAATGCAGAGCAAGTTGACAAAACTCTTGTCAATGTTGGATGAGGTAATGTCTTAAATCCACAACTTTTAATATTTTAAAAATGCAAATGCTNGTAAAAAAAAAAAAAAAAAAAAAATGCAAAAGCATGAATTAGTGTTTAAAACAAAACAGAGCCATATAATGTTTGATTTATTTGGAATATAATAATTATTTTGGAATTTTTGTACACTATTTGATTTTTTTGGTAAAGGTGGATAGAAGATATAAGCAATATTACCAGCAGATGCAGATAGTTGTGTCCTCCTTCGATGTGATAGCAGGTTACGGAGCTGCTAAGCCATACACAGCACTCGCTCTTCAAACCATTTCACGCCATTTTCGTAGCCTAAGAGATGCTATATCGGGACAAATCCTCGTGACAAGAAAATGCCTCGGGGAACAACAAGATGGATCAGATGGGAAAAGAGTTGGGATAATAAGCAGGCTTAAGTACGTTGATCAACATTTAAGACAACAGAGAGGCTTTATGCAACCTCAGGCTTGGAGGCCTCAACGGGGTCTGCCTGAAAACTCTGTCTTGATTCTCCGTGCTTGGCTCTTTGAGCATTTTCTTCACCCGTAAGTCTCTTCTTCAAGCATGTTTTCTTCACGCAGGTTTTTTCCACAACAAGTCTTGATAATGTTTTTGGGAATGTGAATAGTTATCCAAAGGATTCTGATAAGATCATTCTAGCAAGACAAACGGGCTTGAGCCGCGGCCAGGTACCAAATGCTTTATTTGAAGATTGTTTCTTTGTTTTCGTAGTTATTTATTGATTGTTATGTGTTTGTGAAAGGTTTCAAACTGGTTTATAAATGCGCGTGTGCGTTTATGGAAGCCAATGGTGGAGGAAATATATAAGGAGGAATTCACAGAGAATGATTCAAACTCGTCCTCCGAAAATACACCTAAAATGTCAGAGACAGGACCTCCTGCTGCTGCCGAGGAAGATCGAGCTCAAGAGTTTTCAGAAGACCGGACCAAACCGGATCATGGACATGGATATGGTGTGGAAGCTTTTGGCATGGTCCAGGGGGATCAAATGGATGGTGGGAGGTTCATGGCGGTTGAGCCTACGTATCATGTGGCTGAGATGTCAAGGTTTGGTGGTGGTGGTGGTGGTGTGTCTTTGACTCTAGGGCTTCAAAACCCTGAAGGACATGATAATGTTGTTGCTATGTCTAGTGAGGCGTATAACAGCTTCTCCAGGGTGGATATTTACGAGAATACCATCCCGGGAGATGAACTGGAGTATGTAAACCCTGGGAGTCGCCAGAACCGGATGAGTTCGTCACAGTTGGTACATGATTTTGTAGCTTGAAGAAGAAAACAATGGGGAGGAATAAAGTGTAGGTGTGAGTGATGTTGTGATCAGTCTCAATTCTCTAGTGGAAGAGAGTTGGTCAGAGAAAAAGTTTTTAGAAATATTTGTATAAAGAAAACATTCTTTTGTGTAAGAAAGTATAAGTGAGGTTAGGTCACTGGGACCAAACACAATATCGTGAGAAACGAATTTTGTAACATCAATCCTGGTTTCCTGTTGTTAGACGCATTTTTTGTTTTCTGTACAAGAATAATTACAACCATAAGACTTGAAACTTTAGTGGAAGCTTTTAAACAAACAAACAAAAAAAAAAAAACAGTTGAAAATACTTCTTGGTTTGTTTCATTAGTAGTAAATGAATATAGTTCAATGCCTTACCATCGAATTAATTGCATGTTGCATTAAGCGGCATAAATTCATACAGTCACACTCGTATGAGAGCTGTAGAATCGTTTACTAGATAATATATAATCATATATATCTTCAAACTTATATGATAATCGGATTATCATTCAAACTTATTGCAATGTTAGTCTTTAGGTATATTATATATTTTACATCTCATAATGTAGGAATCTATCACAAAGTCCGATATGATCAGTTGGGAATAAGCTTGAAAGGAGGCCTCACGAGCTTTGGTTTAGGACTGAAGTGACCATAGTCTCTTGAATTCATCCTCAAAATTCTCTCATGTTCATGTATCCTTCTTTCCACCACCTGTACCGTACGTTCACATGTAGAATTCTCCAACGTATATCATTCTAATTATTCTTATAAGTAAATTATTTTGCATTACAAGTAATAACTATAAATACACAACGCAAGGTTAGTTGGCAGCTTTTTTGGGGTTAAACTGACTAACCTCCTGATTGTTATCGTCTTCGCTATAGGTTAGAATGGATTGTCGGCCTACAAAAAAACAAAGAGATTTGTTTGTTCTTAATATCCAACATAAATCACTCCAAATAATCCTAACATACCATGTCTAAAGTTTAACCATTAAGTGTTTAGAAAACGCACATGTGCAGCCCAAGTTCTTAATCTTAATTATAATCTAACTTTCTACGTAAAAGACTGAGCAAGTAGTAGGCACATGGCGTTGCGGAGAAAGCTGCAAACAAATGATATATATCAGGAAAAGAGAGAGGAGAGAAGGAACAAACCTGCAGAAGAGAGAGCAAACGTTGAAGCTGAAACAAGAAGAAAGATGAAACCAAGTTTCTTCACCAATGGCAATAAACCCATCTTCTCTTCCTTTTCTCTAAGCAGAGTTAATGAAAGTGTTTGATGTGCCCTTAAACTATATCTTGGGGATTTAGATACACGTTATCACAAAAAGAGAAAGCTATGCGCTTGGTTTATGACTATATATAATCTCATAAGGAAATAACAACACCATAGTTACAAGTTAACTCACATTCGCTTTTAATAAACATAAATATAGGTTTTACATATACCTTTAGAATGAGATTGTTCCAGTTATAAATAAAATAAAATATCGTTTCAAATTTGATTTATCCGTCTTCAGTCTTCTAATTAAGTTAAATATCTGTTTATGCTTTTGGTTTTATTTATTAATTGTTCATGAAAATGGTGGTGGGATCGGAGAAAAAGTTGAAAGGAGACCACTTTCCTATTGTTAGCCACCATAAGTCTAAAGAAGTTAGTGGCATGATTATTTAATATGAGTGGCTTCATTGTTAATTAGGTGATAAACAACAATCATAATTTAACCAATTATCAAATCATCATATACAATTTGGTACGTAGAATCCTTGAAGACTAGGTGTTCAATGCCGGTCAAAGTTCTATTCTTATTCTCCAATCAAGAGGAATCGCTAAATATAACCAACTGAATAGATATCATGGTACGATCATCTACGTTTCCTGAATAACATTAACAATCATAATGTTTTAAAAATAATCTAACCCACCCAATATGCAAAGTGTCAAACTTTAAATGGATTGCTGATTGTTATTATGGAAAAGAGAAAGTTTGTTTTATTAAAACTTTGCTTTGATGAACTGAATCATCACAAAAAATAACTTGAATGGATTGCTGATTAATTGAGACCATGGAAGGAGAAAAAAAGTTGTTTGAACTTTGCTTTAGTGAGCTGATTCGTCACTATAATTAATTTTCGACGTATTACCTTACAGTTTAGCTTAAAAGTAGGATGTAAAGATAATGTAGTGGATGATGACCGTACTATCACAATTCTTAGTTTCAGTTGTGCTTTGATTTCTTACAAATATTTTATGAAGCTTTATGAAGCTAGTTAGTAGCCTAATATGAATGTTAACTTTAAATCATCACAAGATAGTGTAAACCTGTTGGACACTTTTAATGGCCCATAAATTGTTAGATAATTGAAGATGTGGAAGATGTGGTATGATTAGAGGCCCATTCTATATTATGTTGTGTAGCCCAATTACTCTTCCACTTCAACTTGTTGAAGAAACCAGAAGAAGCCCTAGAAAGAAGAAGATGACGAATAATCCCTATAGGCGATAGCTCCGCCTCGTAAGAAAAAGAAGAGGATGAGGAATCCTACAAGAGCTCCTCCTACATGTTCATCGTTTTCATCGCTTCCAGATGAAATTGTTGTGCCCGGATATCGAAATCTTACTACCGTTCCCTCTGCTTAGTCTCCAAGAGTTTCTACCCTCTCTTGCCTAAGCCTCCTCTCGTTGATGATGATGATGAGGTCCATGACAAAGTTGCAGTTTTTGGAGAGAAGTTATACTTTTTCACCAAAAGTGACGCCAGATATGCATACGTTGTAATATTGTCGTGCCTACAGTCCCAAAGTCATATAAGCTCTCCACCTGCCAATCAATTTCTTTCTGAAACTCATCTTTGCTTTCAACATATTATTTGATTGCAGAGTATACAGTAAAAAGAGCAGAAAAAGCAACAGTGGCATGTGGCAATTAAAATAAATGTCTTTGACACATCCTTAACTCAAGAAGGAAAGGAATGATCTGCGTAAGTGATTTTGGGACTGAAACATGAAAGACATTGTATCTCTTTACTAAACAATTCAAAAGTCCATTAACGAAACACAACGGGGAATAATTTGAGCAGTCTTTCTTAAACCATAAGACCAACAGGATACGCCGCATGAGAGCATAGTATCAGCCACAAGCATCTAACAAGTAAACTTTCTTGAGATCTTTGGATCATGAAAGGAGCTGGAGAAATTGTGCAACATTACACTCTAAAGTCTGCATCTAAGGTAATCTCTAATCTACCAACGTACAGTTGTGGGGAACAAAGAGATCGCAATGTTATCCAGATAACGAATCTAAACCTAGCTAGACCTTAAACCCAAAAAGCAGGGTGAAGAAAAAACAGACCACAGAGATCGAGAGCGATCTTCAAAACACTATTTGATTACTCCGTTCTAATTTAAGTTTAGTTTTAATTTTTAAATACACGAGTGCGATGTTAATTTGAAGTTACGAGTTTCAACCTTGTAATTTAATTTTTTTATTTTTTATTCCAAAACTAAGTTCGGAATTCAACTCAAAACATCTTTTGATCGTAGACTTGATGAAGCATAAACAATTACAAATATAAAGGAAAATTAACTGTGTATCGACGACGGCTATGGCTTTTGACTTCCTAGCTAGCACATAAATACGTAAACTTCTCAAGTATACTAATAATTCGAATGGGATTTTGATTGGAATTCGCTCTAAACTTAGCCGCCTCTACTTTTCTTGTCTCCTCATGGAATTTTTGTTTTCGGTGTCTTTGGACCGTTTTGAATTTAATTATTAGTTCATTAACAACGATTTTTCACACCTATTCTAATCTTTAATCTTTAATCTTTAACAAAATATTTGCCTTTGTTTGCCAAAGTCTTAAAAATTACCCTCCCTTTAACCAAAAAAAAAAAAGGGAGTCTACTAGACTCTAGATTTCCCCTCTTTAATGAATTTGCTTTGAACCTTTAGAGTTTAGAGTAATAAGGTATACAAAAAGCACCGACTTCTTCCTGTTATTGGCTCTGGCAGACTGGTAGACTTTTATTTCTGGAGGCTTTTAGAAACACTGTCCCTAACGGTTGTTTATTTCTTGATGAACTCTACTAACTACTGTTGAGTCGTTGACACTGACCCTAATCCATAACAAGATTTTATCACAACAGATATATTATTCATATAACCAAAATAAACTTACGATGCTTAAAATGTAGGCATACGCAAGTATGTTTGTTCAGGTAGATCTAAGAGAACGAATGTTATATCATTTAAAAAGGAGATCTGACATCAGTCGCTAAATCATCANTTTTTAGGGAAAAAAAAAAAAAAAAAAAAAAAAAAAGAATCACGACTTCTTAATAATTATGCACATGACAAATTTGCCATAATATAATTGATCACGACTTCTTAATAATTATGTTTTCTAATTTTGTACTATAAATGTGATTTTGTTATATTAACAAATGTAATACACTTGAAATAAAGGTAGCAAATATTGCAATTAAACTGCAAACAATCAAAGCCATGATAATAAAAAAAAGAGGCTTCTGTTTGTAATATAATAATATACATGAATGAACCGTCCGTGATCAATGGATATGAAATAATATACGGAGCATCTAAAAGTATAATATACTGCCACAAAAGGGTAGAATAGGATGCCCCCATTATGACTCACGATGAAGTATAACCATTATTTTACCATGTACTGGTTGGTGCATGGCTCTATTGGTGATAAATCGAACTTTGAAATTAAAAATCCAGAAAATAAATTCGAGATGAGAAAATCAATTGAAAGGCGTGATGTGTAAAAGCAAAGAATACACGATGCTAGGATTTCTCCCAAATTCACTAGAAATTGATACGTTAAAACATTTCACAAGAATATGCGGACGTTACGATACCTTACATTTGGGTGATCTCTACACATTCAAATTATTCTATTAAACACCTTTTACGTTCTTTATTTTTGCACTGATGATGGAAAGATTAATCAGATTTCTTCTTTCACCGGTTCAACACCATTAAAGAAAACATGTTAATTGATATATCATATTAAAGTTTGAATACTTCTTTTAAAAATAAAATAAAATGTAAAATACAAAATACATATGATCGAGGCTTTTAGCTTGATGGTGTATTGGTGTACACACTAGTGTCGCTACCGTTTCATAAGTTGACTTCAAATACATGTGCGAGAGTTGTAGACGACAAGAACGTTAAGGAAAAACATGTATACTGTATTTCATTTGAGAGCATAATTATGCAGGGTGCAAGTGATATTTTGGTCCTACGATTTTGCCAATTAATTACAGTATTTGCTTTAATAATGACAGTTATGAAACTATATAATAAAAGCATACAATACTAAGAAAACACTTTGTACTCATGCGGCAACAGAGCCTTTATTACAAACACATTCATATCGATGCTTTAAATACCTAACGCCAAAGACGGAACAAAGCCAAAAAAAAGAAAAAAAGATGAACAATCAAACAACGTAATCATAGTATATAATTATATATATCTCTTTTGGACATGTCTTAACATCAAAACAAAAAAAAACGGCCCCATTTTATGATTTCGAGGTTTTTGTAGGTCCACATTTCTAATACAGTAACGCATCAGAAGAGGCCATGAGAGGCTGGTTCATATAAAACATGGTCGTATTCATCTGATTCACGAGGAAATCGTCAGACTCTGGACCAGACAGAGGGTTCGAACAGATCCCGTTGGTGGTATTGTGGAGGAAGTCGATGATGTCGTTGAGAGATTCGAGCCTGCGGCTGAGTTCGTCAAGCTGAGCTCTGAGAACAGAGTTCTCTGCTTCGACGGTTAGGTAGTGCTGCGTCGTGATGCTTACACTTGTCACGATCTCGTTGTTCTCTTTTTTAAGCTGATTAACCTGAGCCGTTAGATCGTCGAGGAGCCTCTGTTTCTTCATCCTCGACCTCCTCGCTGATTCACGGTTCGAGAGCATCCTTTTCCGTTTCCTCTGCTCCATGAGACTCTCCTCCGATCCCGACGACGTTTGAATCGTCGACGAAGTTGTTCCCGACGACGACGATTCCATTCAGTAAACACACACAAACAAACAAACAAAGAAGCTTTTTTCGCGAGAACAGAGAGATATTAGTATTAAAAATGGATTTTTTTTAGGTGAAATTAAAAACAGGACAGGACCCAAATCGAAGACGAACACGAAGAAGAAGTTTATTTTATGAAAAGAAAAGACTTTTAGTGTAATTAAGCGTTTATATATGGAAGACTAAATTTGGAGAAAATGAGAAATCATGAGACGTAGTAAAGCCAGTAAAGGAAGACAACAGAGAAAGATTGAACGAGATGGGTCCTGCGCCTGATTGTGGAATTTAACATAAACCCAGAGAGGAAGATTTCACTGAGTATAATCGGAGACATGTGTCTCAAACACCAAGAACTGCTCGTTAAGCATCAATGGTAGATTATTCCTACAAAAGCTGAGATCTTTATAATGAATCTCGGAAACGAAATGAGGAGAAGAAGAAGAAGAAGAAGGAAGGCGAAATCTTCCAAGTAAGAGAAGGAGAGAAAGAGAGAAGGGGGAGATCTGAATGGTTTAGGAGAATGAATTTATAGAAGAAAATTCAAGAAAAGCGTTTTGAGTGTTACTGTGTTAGTGCAACTTGACGAGAAGCTATACATTTGTTTGATTCCATTAGGGAAGAAGATTCTTTATTTATTTATTTTTTTGTTTTTTTCCTAACTTCTTTTTAGAAACAATTTTTTCCTACCCTTTAAAAAGGTTTATAAAGGTGTATCTACATTAGTCGGCAATAATTTTCACAAAAAAGACATTTGCAAAATACTTCTTTGTAATTATATCTTCTGTATATTAAAAGAGAAGTTGGAGAGAAAACTTTAAAAAAAAAAAAATTGATTGACACGTCATGACAAATGTGATTTTGAGGACGTTTTCTTCTAAATTACTCTTATAAAATATCATTTAATTTATAAAATATTTTAGTTTTCTTATTATGTTATTATTTTTTAATTTCTTAAAAAAATAATGTTATCAAATCATGCATTAGTTAATTAGATATTGTAAATTGTTTGTTCGTGAAATTTTATTAATTTAAATCTTACTATGATTTTAACCTTTGAACTGTAAGGATGGTTAGGCCCAAGTGCTTTGAACATCACTTTGGATCTATGCAAGTTTTACACTGAAAAGTATTATTTGTTTATGTTTTAAAAAAACCAAAGCCAAGCATAGTGACCGTTCAATATTATAAACTGTTGATGTAGATATTTCATAGGCTAGCAAATTTAAGGTCACAGAAAAACTAAAGTAGTTTAACTTGCCTTTTTTTCTAACAGTAACAGTGATTTCTTTTAGGAAAGAAAGTAAAAAAAAACACAAAGTACACATTCTTTTTCAAAGACAAATGCGGATGAAAACTTTTCTTTGTTTTATCTTTTTCTTTTTGTATCCTAAAACCAAAAATTAAGTTGATAGAAAAACGATTATTTAGTCATTTATTGAATTTTCTTAAGTAAATCACATATTCATGTAACGACAAAAAGATAGGAAAAATAATAATATTCGTAGAATGTACTCTCTTCTTTATTAAAACCCATTGAAATCAGAATCTGTCTGGGTCTGGGCAATCTATGGAACACATACTTAAAAGTTAAATACGACCACAACACTAAACAGAATATCACAAACGTATATAAAATAATGAAAAGCCTGAAATAATAATAAGAGATTATAAACACAAAGGAATCTATTAAGCAAAAATTAAAACACAAAGGAGCTAAGAGTAAAAATGAGAACATGTGTAAGTAGGCAGCAGAAGAAGAAAAGTTGAGAGGGACATGTGAGGTTGGGTAGAGAAGTCTCCAGACTCCAACACAGCTGTTTCTTTTCTTATTCTTCGCTTATTTTTATATTCTTCTTATAATTATTCTCCAGATTTTTTATAAAAAAAATTACGTATTATTTTAATTATTCAGATGCTGATAGTGTTTTAGGGGATGGCAGTTTCTCAAAGTATATGCTAATTAATGTATTTCCACCGTCTTAATCACAACTGATTACTTTGTCTTACAAAACCCAATTTACGATCAAAATCATTACACTCAATTCTTTTTTAAAGTTTATATTTTGGCGAAGTGTGCAAGAGATCCACTAATCCAGTCCACTTCCCAAAAAGATGCATGAATTTCACCAAAATGCTTTTTTCAGTCTATATATAAATAAATCAAAACAGTAACAAAAATTACTTTTTTATTTATCTACATGGTTAAAAAACACACCATAAAGTTGAATCATGGAACTTTTATTTTTGTTATCGATGGAAATTTCCTTCGGATATATCCACTAGCACAAATTCTTATTCAGAAAATTTACCGACATATCTACGGTCTACTCTCAAGTAATGCTACAATTTCCATCATCATTTTGGTGATATTGATGTTACTCCAGAATCGACAAACGTCTCTCCGGAATACTCAAAAAGGATCTGAGAAAGTACATGTGTGTCCATTTACTACACGTCCACAGTTCACTTGATTACAATTTTGATTTACGTTTAAATTGAATTTTTTAATCCCAAAGTTCAATTATTATTTTCACAGTGGCTATACTGGCCTTAGTAAAACATCTTTTGGCCTTTGAAGGAAACAAAAAGCATTCATGTGATCCTCTGTTTTTATTTTCCTGATCTCCTTTGTGTATTTCGCTATCTCTAACAATCGAAATCTCCACTAATTTACGTATAAAGCAATTGGAGAGAGGGCTATATTAGCAGAACATCCATTGATTTGGTTGATATGTCTACACGTGTTTCCTTTTATGATCTCCTTTTAATGTTGTCACTAGAAATCAAATTCGTTTCGCAACAAAATTAGTTTTCAGATATCTCATTTCATATATGATAGATCAATCGAAGGACATGGTGCTTTCTTTGATATAAATAAATATAAATGTTGTAAGAAAAGAAAAAGTTTATTGTTGCAAGAAAATATGATCCGTAGATATCATGGAAGCTACGTATAATCTTTGAGTGGGGACTACCAAAGGAAAGACAACGAAAGAGAGAGGACCAGAGGAAGTAATAAAAGCAAAGGCCAAAAAGGAAAACACAAATCAAATTTGTGTTCTATCTTTTGCAATCACATGACCAAACAAACCCCTACATCTCTTTTTTTTGGTTATTTGTAATTAGTCGGAAAATAATTCAAAGCTCCATCAACATTTCAATTTACAAAAAACTAATTATGGGACTAATATATTACAGACGGTTGATATAATACAAATCAAATCAAGCGTATATTATCGTGGATAGATCACAAGGAATGTCAAAGAGAAAATGAAAGTCACACACACAAACAATGTCACAGGCAAAAATACACAAATAGATTCACTTTAGATAAATGTACAAGTCTGTGCTTTTAAAATGAATCTATTCCTCATTTGAAAAACAAAAATCACAAAACAAACTCTCTCAGTTTGATTCAACCTCTTGCTTAATGATCTCATCTTCTTTCCTTTCTCCAGTTTAGAACCCGAAAAACTGGAAAAATGTTAAGACCATTATTAGGAACAGAGACAATAACGTCGGTAGTTAAATATTAATTGATGTTTTGTTCTTACCAGCTTCTTCTTCTTCTTCTTTTTCTCAATGTATGCCAAAATCTCCTTCTGGCTCACAAGGGCTTCTTCCAAATTCTGAACCAAAAAAAGGGAATTCGAAATATGAGATTTGTAGGTTAAGATATATATATTGAACATTTCTGGTTGTTTAGAGTTTGTTTTAATTTACCCTCTTGGTCTCAGTTAACTCTTGCTCAAGCGCTTGAACACGGTTAAGCGCAGACTGAAGTTTCTCCTCCTTTTCAGATTCGAGATTAGCCGGTTTCATATCAAGGAACATGCACTTGTCTTCCAGCTCAGCCATACGTTTCACCATCAACATATACTCAGAGCTTGAGACTGGTGCTTCAAATTGAGCTTGATTTTGCTTAGACGTAGCTTCCTCATAACAAACTGAGTTTCCATACAAAGCAGCCTCGGTGAGTTTGCGTGGAACGTCTTTTGATAGCCTAACCATTGCAACAATGCCCATCACAAAGGCCATGACCCCTCCCACAAGTAATCCATCCCCTTTCTTCGGTGCACCCTTCCTCACGTAACACTCTAGCACTAGAGGAACTTTAATAATTAATGACTGCAGACGAAGACAATTTTTTTTTAAAAAAATGAGATAAATTTGAGTGTATATATATATACACCTTTAGAGCTAGGAAATTTTTCGGATTTCAGAGTTTTTGCAGGCCATGCCATATCCATGGACTTGTCAATGGTTGTAACCTGCTTCTCATGCGCATTGTCTTCATCCCTTTTCTTCATGTTCCTCTCAAGAGTCTGCGGCGTTAATGAAAATTAATCTCTGTATAAGCTAACTTTAGAATCCTAAATCATTTGTTTAAAGATATATTATTGTTCATTAACTTACTTCCGGAACTGAATCTGATCTTTCTTGGTCTACATGCTTGTGTTCATCTTCTGAAATCGGTGAGCACTTTTTTGCTTCGCGGTTTATAGCCAGCTGCTTCCATTAAAGAATATGTTTTTGTAAGTATGAGATTCAAGAAAATGGTTTATTAAATAAAATTTCAGTTCTTTATATTGAGGAATATATTACCTTGAGAACCTCAGGATCATTCCAAGGACCTTTGTCAGAGCGCATACAACCTCCTTTGTCTTCACAAGTGCAAGCACCTCCAAAGAATTCTGGCAACTCACTGTTTACACAATAGAAAAAAACATCTAATGAATGATAAACATTCTAGTTTTGATAGCCATAGCACAACTTACATTTAGTACTTCTACATAGACGCGTGATCTTACCTAGCATCGATGACTTCGAGCAATTTGCTATGATATTTGTTCCCAAGAACATGAATCTTTGCTGTGGTCTTGGGATCAAGAAATGACTTAACCGTGCTCCACAAGAGCCGGAATCCAGAACCAGCATTGATGATAAACATCCGGTTCAGTGTCTACACAAAAATCGGAAACTCAAAATTAGATTCACATGATCTTTCCAAAGATGAGATTTTTCTTTCAAAAATACCTCTGGGTAATTGTCATTGTCAATCTTGCAAAGCCTTTGAAGAAGCTCTCTCGCGGATTTGTTGAAGTTCTTAAGCCCCTAATCACTCAAAAAGACACATATGTACATGTAGTCAATCGAAAATTCACCCTTTTGAATTCAAAGAGATGAAATGAAGAATCTGTCGTATACATACCACGCCTTGCACGTCAAGAATAGTTGTGCTCTGATCAATGTGCTTATTGGCTGCGACAGAACAAGAAGGGAACTTGATCTTGAAAGTCTTCTCGAACTCTTTGACATGATATTTCACGTACCGGTCCATTGTTGTCACTTGGAGTAGCTTGTTAGCATCAATTTGACCTAATCTCTCAATGTAAACTGGCCTGCCTTCCTTGTCTACGCCGTGATAGCCTTGAGGGTAATGCTTCAACACATCATCGATCTCTTCGAATTCAAAATCCTTCATCATTGATTAGAAACATATAGAACTTGTCAAAGAGAATTCACCAACACGAGACCAGTGTTTGGTCCAAAATTAAATGCTTCGAGATTTTAGGAAAAAGATTCACCTCGATGATCGTGTCAGCGCCAAAATCTTTCCTCCATTGAATCATGTCACTCCACATTTGCTTAGCTTTCTCAATGTCAAACTTCCTTGCCCTCAAGAATCTGTTTTTTTTTTTTTNTTTTTTTTTTTTTTTTTTTTTTTTTTTTTTTTTTTTTTTTTTTTTTTCCCAGTAAATAGATTGTCCTCAAACTTCAGAAATAAGATTTTAACTTCTAAAGTAACCTTTGACATAAAATTATTTTTGCATATGTAAACGATTTAAGATAAAGTTAAATATAATTTGAGTTTGTAACTAAACGTTGTGTCTCTTTTCTTTTCCTTATACGTAAATATTTTATTCCTAAAATAATAAAGAACAATTCTAAAAAATACCATAAAAACACAAAAACATTTATTTATTATTATTTTTTTTTTTTTGTTGATATTTTTGGGAAAGACCATTTATTCCAAAACTTATTTTAGTGGTATTTTAAAGTATTACTCAATAATGAATATGGCAATCAAATAGTTGTTGTATGGTTGTCAAAAAAAAATAAACAAATAGTTGTTGTATGATTCATATATGGTCGGATATTTGTTTCTCAGGTTGTCAAGTCCATCCGGTAATCTCGGGTTTACAAACTTTTAATCTTATTATCACCTAACTAATAGGCTAATAGTCTAATACTTCCAGATATGGCCTAAAGTGCAATAATACTCTCTTATGATTAGTCAAGCAATAATGTCCATGATTAAAGCAAGAAGTGCAGAGAGATTGACTGGTGTAATTAAAAAAAAAAAGGTCTATACCGAAGCATCATATGGAGATCATCGAGTTTGGAGGGCAAGAGCTCGTCAAGGACAAGAGCTTGGCGAAAAGCATCAAGAGATGGAAGGTCTTCTGCGTCAATGTCGTCCTCAATCGGTACGGACATGACTCTGCTGCTGCTTCTTCGACCTTTTTTCTTGAATGAGTTCTTGAATCTGTTCGATGCACTTATGGCTTTCTTCTTCAACGAACACATCTTCACTATCTTCCTCTCCTCCTCTGACATCTCTATTTCTGATTTTTTAGCAAATTCAGTTTGCATTAGTACTACTATGTAAGAAATAATTACATGAACTAATGAATTAATTGAGTTACGACTAACCAGGTTTGGTCTCAGCCATGGTTAGATGAGTTTTAAAGCACTCTGTTTCGCACGGCGATCGGATACCTACCAAGACAATATTGTGAAGATCGTTTACAAAAACTTTAGATCATTTTGTATGAGAAATGTGAGATAAATATAAACGATCAAGATGGGTTATAAACCAACATGTGCTTTAGGATGCAAAAGATGAGAAAGATCAATTGAGAGAGTTTTTAGTTTTTTACCTTATTGGAGAAGAGTGTTTGGGGAGGGGTAAGGGAGGTTGAAGATAATGGAGAGGCTCATTTGAAACTACTTCATAAACATGCAGACAACTCTTTTGGTTCTGATTCTGTCAACCTATATATTGACGTGGTCATAGACCTATAGACCTATTGAATATATTTATACTTCTATAGAAAAAATCTAACTCTATCAAAAATAAATAATAGAGTTGTAAAGTGAACAAATTAAATATGAATATAAGAGAAAAGGGATGTCTTTGTATCATAACAGTTTGGATCCATGTTCATATAACAGTTTGGATCCATTTAATTTCAGAGGGATACATTTAAATAACAGAAAAGGGATACAATCGTTTGGATCCATTTAAATAACAGAAAAGGGATACAATCGTGGAAGTAAGTATGGATACAATGTAAACTAATGAGCGCCAATCGTTTATCAGTAACTAAATTAAATATGAAGAAAAAAAATAAGTGAACAAATTAAATATGAATATAAGAGAAAAGGGATGTCTTTGTCATAGAAGTGGTGCAGCCCACTACTTGAACATTTTGTCGATGTTGTCAACCGAAATATCTCATGATATTGTTTTCAAATTTGTAGTGGTCTATTGTAAGATTATCTACCGAAATCATTAATTTCATACAGTAAATTTGGTGTTTAGGATAAAATAGAAACACCAAATAAATTTACTTTATATTTGGTTTATTAACAATGACGAAGAATCCCATTATTTAAAAGAAATAATCTATATCCCTTGGCCACATGGCGATATTCCCAACAGACGGTGCTGAGATACATAATTGTTCCATTCTTCACAATTATAGGTTGATGAAAGGAATAACAAAATTAAAAAAAAGAGTTGGTCTACAACATCATACAAGAAGCCAAAATTACGATCTAATCATAAATTCGGATACATATGAGTATGACAATTGACAAACAATCTAAATTTATTATTCGTTAAACAAAAAAACTAACTGTTGGAATCGTTTATCCATGTTCATATAACAGTTTGGATCCATTTAATTTCAGAGGATTTGGGTGGCCGTGGCTCAACATTTGTGCATTTTGGTTGAAACCAGTTAAGGGTAAAATGGGTTTTTCCTTTTTTGGCTTTATCCAATATCTTCCTCATAATCTATTTTAATTCTTGTGTAAGAGAGTTTATTAACAGAGAGAAGAGAGTTGGGGAGAGAGCTGATCAGTGAGACTGGGTTGGTGCGAGAAAGTTGTTGAGAGAGAAACACTCATCTTCCTGACAGTCCTCCTCCGGCCAGATCAAATCGATCATTTAAATTTTCTGAGGTAAATATTCCTAACAAACTCATCGTTTTAATTATGGCCATTTTCATGCAAAATGAAATCAAATTCTCCAATTTTAACCTATAATTTCAATCAGTGTAGCAGTTCCGTGTAATCTTATCCAAATCGCTTATAATCTCTTGCTGCATGCGTAGGAGGATATTTAGTTTTTATTTATGTTCTGTTAAGATTGTTAATCGTACAGCAACATTTTTGCAAAAAGCTTCGATCTTTTGGATATAAAACTCATAAAGATTCAATCTTTGATTTTCTGTGTATTAGATATGGATGATACAATGCGAGGAATCAACTCTGAAGAAGAAGAAAGTGGGGTAATTTCACTGGAGAATATTAAAGACGACAAGATGTTTCTCTTACATTTCATCATAGGGACTTACTTCGGACCAGATTTAAGAAAACATCATCATCATCCGAAGAAGCAATCAGCATTTCAGATACAAGCATCGAATCTCCCAGCAACAGATGAGCTAAGTGGCTCACTCATCAAACGAGTCGAGCTCGAACGAGTCTATCACCACGTCCTCAAGAACGCAGATCCATCGCTGGTCGTAAAGCCGAGACCTTTACGTAAATACTTCAACGGAAAACGCAGTGATTCCAAGGGGAATATGAATATCGCTCTCTTCTCAGATCTTTTTCCGCCAGAACTTCACCCTGAAAGCCGACTCGGGAGTCGGCATACGCTTCTCAAGAGCATTGTGTTCATCAATGATCCAGATACTTCTTGTATGAGAGGAGACTGTGTTTCCCGGTTTAAGCGGCTTACCGGATTAAAGAGCTTTGCTTTGAGCCTTGCCACTGATGTAACTGAAACTGTTAGCTCTGTTTCACTCAAGGTTAAGGATGAGACTGACGAGAGCTTGGAACCGTCCAAAGAGGACAACGCTATAATGTGTGCTGATAACAGTGAAGAAAACAATGTTGCTGGGATTTGTGTAAGTGGGGCAGTGTCTGGAGCTGAGGCAGGACCGGCGATGGGACTGGTGGATATCGGTGAATGCGCAGACGCTTATCTGTTCCAGATAGCGCTTCCCGGTGTGAAGAGAGACGAAAGTGAGTGACTTTGATTCCTACTGTGTGTTTGCAAGTCCACTAAAACTGTTTCTTGATTGACCCAATGTGTAAGTGTGTGTGTGTATTGCAGGAGATTTTAGGTGTGAAGTAGAAGAGGATGGGAAGGTACTAGTTAGAGGAGTCACTGTAACAGGGGAGAAGAGAGTGAATCGGTTTTGTCAAGTGTTTGAGATGCAGACGCAGAATCTCTGCCCGCCCGGTGACTTTTCAGTCTCGTTCCGCCTCCCGGGTCCGGTCCATCCGCAAGAGTTCACGGGCACCTTTGGAACTGATGGGATTCTTGAAGGAATCGTGTTGAAAAAGGAAAATGTGTAATCGTTTAGTAGAAGCTCTAAGAAGACTACTAATTCTCGGGTTTGGTAGTTTTTGTGCAACTGTTGAATCGACTGGATACAGAGATTAACAGGATAAAACCAAACTGAATCACAACGATGAATATTGTCTATTATCATTCTGCAGAAAACAAACAAACAAAAAGTGAAATCAAGTTTTGTTTCTATGCAACTTGAAAGCATAAAGAACAGAGAAAACTAATTAAACCCACAATTTATTAGGCAAAGTTAATTTCAGCCCATTTTAGGCCCAATAATATATTGTCAGCCCATGATTAGCCCACCATCATATCGGCTTTCTTTCACCGTTTCCGATTGAAGAAGAAATTAGCAACTAGAGAGAGTGAGACTAAAGGAAATGCTTCAAAATTTTAGAATCTTTCGACGACGGAAGAAAATTCTTGTATATGTTGCAGAGGAAAACAAAGAGTTTTCAAAGTTAACCTAAGTAATTTATCGATTGGGCGATCGATGGTGAAAGGTACTGAAAACCCCTAATTTCTGTTACTTTGAAAGGTGAAGATCAAATGGCGAATTTGAGCAATCTTTCAAGGGATTTGGTAGAGGATATCCTCTCTAGGGTTCCGATGACATCTATGAGAGCGGTCCGATGTACATGCAAAAAGTGGAACACTTTATCCAAAAACGAGACCTTTACAAAGAAGCACCTTGCTCAAGCAGCAGCAGAAGCAGAGAGGGAAGGTGAGTTTCTAGCGATCGTCACGATGAATTGTAGTCTTCGTTTGATGAGCCTCAATCTCCACGGCTTTGATCCGACGATAAGGACTAGAGGTATACTTATCAACCTGGGCGATTCCGATCAAGTCGTTGTGTCTCGAGTTTGTCACTGCGAGGGTCTGTTGCTGTGCACAACGGAAGCCTACTCATGGCTCGCGGTTTGGAACCCGTACTCGGGTCAAACCCGGTGGGTCAGCGTCGAACCCACATCGGTTCACCACAGAAAGCTTTGGTATTCTCATGCTCTCGGATACGAGAAGGAGAATGGTGGTAAATCGTACAAGATCCTGCGTTTTGCTTACCTTGACTCCAAGAGATCTGTGCACGAGATCCACGAGCTGAAATCTAACTCATGGAGGGTTCTTGATGTCACTCCGGACTGGGAGATTGATTACGATAACCATGGAGTGTCCTTGAAAGGAAACACGTACTGGTTCGCTACAGATAAGGAGTCACGAGGCGTCTTCCCTGATTTCTTACTCTGTTTTGATTTCACGAAAGAGCGGTTTGTTGTTCCGCGTCTGCCTCTGCCGTTTAGGTCTTACTATAAAGACGCTGTGACGCTGTCTAGTGTTAGAGAGGAGCAGCTTGCGGTCTTGTTTCAGCGCTCTAATACGTTTGAGATGGAGATTTGGGTCACGACTAAGATTGAGCCGGGTGAGGTGTCGTGGAGCAAGTTCTTTGCGGTTGAGATGGGACCGCTCACTGGTTTCCGGTTTTACACTGGTGGGAGCTTCCTCGTCGACGAGGAGAAGAGAGCGGTTGTTGTCTTTGATCAAGATAAAAACGTAGAGAAACCCACTCGCAACGTAGCTTACATGATCGGAGAAAATGGTTACTTGAGAGAAGTGGATCTTGGAAAGATTACAACAGGCAGAGAGGGGTTTCCGCATGCTCGCTCCTACGTTCCAAGTTCGGTGCTAATCAACCAAAACTCTGCATGATTGAGAAGAACCATGGCCTATTGGTTTCTTTTTGTCTATGCTCTTTGAACATGATTAGCTAGTTATTAACCCTTGTATGTGAAATATCAGATTAGTTTCTAACCAGTATGTGCATATACCCTGGACTGAAGAAAATTGTTGCGGTTGAAAAGAATTCTGTAGTGTCACAAGATTTGGTTATGTTATTTCTATCTAGTGTTGTATGACACAGGCCCGAACAAATCCACAAGGTCAAATATTTGGTCTGTTATTTTTTGTCAAGATATTTTATGAATTGGATAAAATATTTGTTTCTTGAGTGCATTTGTGATTCCACCGACTCATCTCGTTGGAATCAACCAACCTGTTTGACATTTCGTTTTTTTCGTTGATCTTCTTAGCTCCTATTTGTCTTTAATCTTCAGGCTTTGCTGACTTTCTCGTAAAGGTGGCTCTGTAACTCTTCTCCCAAGGCGTCGTGCTCGTTTTCAAACATCTTCAAGGTTTCTGTGTCATTCTCAACGGAAACTTGATCATAGCTTCAGAGTCGCAGAGAACTTACCAAATTGTGGTAGCTGAAACCAAGGAAATGGGGAACTGTTGAGGATAAGATTGATGTAACTGTTTAGACGTTAGGTACATGCTGCAAAAAACAAAAAACAAAAGTGAAATCAAGTTTTGTTTCAATGAAACTTAAAAGCACAGAGAAAACTAAAACCCACAATTTATTAGGCAAAGCTAAAATGATCTTGTTGGTCAGCCAGGTCCTTGTTGTTGCCATATATGTTGACTAAGTAAAAAAAAAGAAATAAGAATGAATAAAAGGGCCTAGTTGGAGTCCATTTTGGGCCCAATATTATATAATAGGTCCAATCATCCATCGGTTGATCGAAACGAGTCAGCGAGTAGCCCGTCGTCTCCCGCCGTTTGTAATTGTATCCTCTTGGAAGCGGCGAAGTCGCGGCGTTTCACTCCCTCTCTACTACACCGCCAGGATCTCAGATTCCTAAATCTCTTATGCGCTTGATTAATACCGTCTCAAGGTTTCCGGAGTGATTCTGTTTTGGCTGTATAAAACCAATTTTGTCAGTGTCGATTTAGCGTCTGTTTGCAAATCTATGAAGGTGTTAGATTCACTCTAAATGAGGTTAGTAATGGGGAATTAATCATTAGTAATTGGTTAAGTAGTTAGATTCAAGGATAGAAACTAGTCATATCTCTTACGTGGAATGTCATTTCGTCTGAAATCTCTCAGTTTCTCCTCTTAGGTGTTTTCACAATCCCACAAAGACTCTACCTTTTGCGTTGAAATCGGTCAGTGGTCAGACTCTAATCGCCGTTTGACATTTCGTCTTGTTTGCTCATCTTATGTGTCCAAATTCTCAGGCTTTGCTGCCTTTTTCTCAAAGGCTGCTCTGTAAAACTTCTCCCAAGCTCTCGTCCTCTTTAGCAAGCATCTTCAAGGTTTCTGTTTCAACCATGTCAAGCAGTCTCAACGGAAACGTCACCATGGCTTCAGAGCCGCAGAGAACGTACCAAGTTGTGGTAGCTGCAACCAAAGAAATGGGAATCGGCAAAGACGGGAAACTTCCCTGGAACTTGCCTACTGATCTAAAATTCTTCAAGGATCTAACTATAACCACTTCGGATTCCGCTAAGAAGAACGCTATTGTCATGGGAAGGAAAACGTGGGAGTCCATTCCCACAAAGTATAAGCCACTCTCTGGTCGCCTCAACGTTGTCTTGACTCGTTCAGGCGGTTTCGATATAGCCAACACAGAGAATGTTGTGACTTGCAGCAGCATTGACTCTGCGTTAGATTTGTTAACTGCTCCTCCTTATCGTCTCTCCATTGAGAAGGTGTTTGTTATAGGAGGTGGCGACGTATTGAGGTGTGTTTTCTTCACTTCAACACTCTTTTTTCTTGGTTTCCTTTTACTTTGATTGCCTTGACGTTTTTTTTTTTTGTATTGTAGGGAATCGTTGAACAAACCGAGCTGTGAAGCCATCCACTTAACTGAGATTGATGCAAGTCTTGACTGTGATACGTTTATTCCTGCCGTTGACACTTCTGCATATCAGCCTTGGTGTTCGTCTCTTCCAATATCTGAAAATGGACTTCGTTTTTCCTTCACGACTTATGTCCGTGTGAAGAGTTCTTCTGCTGATGAATCCTCTGACGAGAGTGATGCGTCAAAGGCTGATTGGAGGAAGTATTGTTCTTTCCTTCCTAAGAAGGTTTTTGATAGGCATGAGGAGTTTCTCTACTTGAATCTTGTCAAAGAGATCATCTCAAATGGAAACTTGAAGAATGATAGGACAGGGACTGGTACATTATCTAAATTCGGTTGCCAGGTCATGTACTACCTCTTTTTAATATGTATCTGAATGTCTTGTTCTGGTCTGTTTATTGAGGTTAACGAATCGCCACGTCTTTGGATCCACAGATGACATTCAATTTACGCAGGAGTTTTCCACTTCTGACGACAAAGGTATGCTCTCACCTTTACATTGACTTTTCATGTGTAAAGACCTGTATATTGAAGCTTACCAGTCCTGTTTGCATTTCATTTGCAGAGAGTTTTCTGGAGAGGTGTTGTTGAAGAACTTCTATGGTTCATAAGCGGTTCAACCAATGCAAAGGTAAAGAAAACAGATCTTTTATCATATTCTTCATTGCCTTAAGCAAATGAACAATCTATTGTCTTTCTGAGAAGCGTGAGTAAGTGGCAGGTACTTCAAGAAAAGGGTATCCATATCTGGGATGGGAATGCATCAAGACCGTATCTTGATGGGTAAGCTCTAATCAACATTTGTCTTTCAAAAGTCAGAAACTTTATGGCCATCACACTGATAAAGTGAAAACTTTGAATTTCAGTATTGGACTGACTGAGAGAGAGGAAGGTGACCTTGGACCCGTTTATGGATTTCAATGGAGACACTTTGGTGCCAAGTCAGAATCTTCTCTCTTATCTCTTAGCTTCTCTGATATTTCTCTGTTTTGCCATTTTTGTTAACCTCTTTTTCTACAGGTACACAGATATGCATGCTGATTATACTGGCCAAGGGTTTGATCAGCTCTTAGATGTAATCAACAAGATTAAGAACAATCCTGATGATCGACGGATTATAATGTCGGCTTGGAATCCTCCTGATCTTAAGCTGATGGCACTTCCTCCATGCCACATGTTTGCACAGTTCTATGTTGCAAATGGAGAGCTTTCTTGTCAAATGTATCAGCGCTCAGCCGATATGGGTCTCGGTGTACCGTTTAACATTGCTTCGTACTCTCTTCTTACATGCATTCTCGCTCACGTCTGTGGTAATGTTCAAATTTTGAGTAAAGTACAGAGCAAATTTTGATTTTGAATCCCTCATCTATTGATGTTTTTTTGTTGATGTTATGCAGATCTTGTTCCTGGTGATTTTATCCATGTGATTGGAGATGCACACGTTTACAAAAACCATGTAAGGCCTCTGCAAGAGCAACTTGAGAATCCACCAAAACCATTTCCTGTGAGTATATACGGATACATTCTCTTATAATATTGTTTTGAGTTTGATGGATGATCTAATCGACGCGATAGTAGTTTGTTGCATCTATGTACTTATTTATTTTCTTGGCTCTTGGCAGGTTTTGAAGATAAATCCGGAGAAGAAACACATAGAATCTTTTGTTGCGGCTGACTTTGAGCTCATCGGTTATGATCCTCACAAGAAAATAGATATGAAAATGGCGGTTTAGCGCGATAGTTAAGGAAATTGAGTTAAGTTTTGAAACTTTGTGGAAGTTCCTTGACATTCAAGAAGATTTTGTTTCCTTGAATGGAATTGATATGCATCATGGTTTAATCCGAAAGTCAGTGATTAATTAGTTGGTTTATATGCAAGAGAATAAGAAAGTTTTAGAAGTGTTTATCGGTTTAGCCAAGGTTAAAAGTTTTTTTGTGCTTCTTGAGAGTGACCTTCTTTGATTTAAAACGTCTGAGATATGGATTGCATAATTGGAAACGTTACGGAAGAATTATGAGTAGATAAGCGAGGAAATCGCATTTACGATCTTTAAAATATTGATTAAACTTGAATAGGAAATTGCCGACATAATAGAAATAATTGAAAAGGAAATTAGTCTCACACAGCTGATGGCTGAGCAAAACTAATCATACTTTATTAGTTTCCAGATGATGCACTTAGACATTTTTGTTTAATTTAGAATCTTAATTTAGTGAATTCCTATATGCAAAGGGTATTTATTTCGTCCTCTACCAAAATATCTAGAAAATTCAATCGAGAGGAAGTTGATTCGGTTGATAATAGGTGAATTATGCTAAAGGAAAGATTCTAAGTGATGATTTGTCTCTGTGACATGAGCAAATGGATGGGATCCTGATAACCTAACCCTAAAAAATAGACAATACGTTATATGGCATAAATTCTGCCTCTTCAGTTTTGTCATGCCGTGTATGATATTTGTATTTATTGATTTTGTTGGATACTTTTTTTGTGTGTGTCAATCAATGTACTGTACATTTAGTTCGATTTCAAGTTCACTTTAAAAATTCGTATTTAAGAGAAATATCTTAACAGACTACTCTAAATTTCAAATGGTGTTTACTATATTCCAAATGTTTATATAGGAAGTAATTAAAGATAATAAAGCAAACTTTACGATACCTTTTTAATATAAGGATTAATATATTCATATCAATTATTCCAATAATCAACTAATCACATGTAAGAAAAACGTATAAAAATTAGTAGACAGACTACAAATATTCTGCATTATAAGATTTGTTCCTTGTAGGTTTTTGTCCTTCTCACGTGTATTCGTCATTCTCATTAGATTCTATAGATTTGCATCAATCTTTTCTCATCCGATCGAGCATATCTTGTCTCTTCCCCTTTCCAGATATTGGTTCTTAATTACACGTCAGATACTTTCTCTTGCAGTTATTCAAAAGCAAAGCAACTAAAACTTATAATTCTAATATCAATCTTACTGAAACGATTCGAAACAAAATACGATTATTAAGAGAGTTGCTAGGGCTTCTAGAGATTACATAAATATCGAGCTTCTAGAGAAGATAGTATATATGTTTTTAATTATAGTAGCGTGATACTTGTTAAACTATACTAAATAGGGTGCATGTTACTACAGAATATATGTTTACGTATTATGAGTTTTGATTTCGTCTTATGTTTTATGTTTATATATATTGTATAACACTATAATGTGTACGTGGACCCTATTTAGTATAGTTTACACATTATAGTGTTATACAATATATATAAACATAATATATTGTATCTATAATATTGTTTTACAGTTTTAAAGTTAATAGTGATATCTTTATCAAAAAAAGTTAATAGAGATACAATATAAAAACAAATCACTCAAAATAATCATTAAACAAATAATAACAAACAAACAATCCGTGAAGAAAAACAAAATTACTGCGTAGCTTTGATTGATGCACTGTAAAATAGCAAAACCATTCAAAAAATTACCAAGAATCCGAAAAATATCATATGTTTAGCTAAGTACAAAGATAACAAAATAATTATATATAAATCAAGATATTCTTCACAATTTCTGACACTTTAATTTGCTAGTTACCATTAAAATGCCAGTTGACGAATGTTTTCATCGGACATCTTTGAAGTTTAGTGTTCGTAAATCGTAACTCAAGTCTTAGCATAAATTTCAAGTCTCTCCGATACCTAATTTTAAGTTAGTTCAAATATTAAAGAATCAATACCCTTGTGTTGGCTTATCGATAGCACATTTTTGCATGCAAATATATATAAGCTATTGGATTTTAATTATTCCCAATAAAACTGAGACCAATTGATCGATGACGTGAGGACATGTATATATTACCAACAATTCCCTACTCTATAATGCATTCTATTCCCTTTTATCCACGACCCTAAATAATGCTATCTAGCATTTGGAAACACCGTTTATATGCTTTTCTATTTACTTTTTATCTGTTCTCTCCAGATGAGAAACCACCTAGTATATCGAATATTCGATGCTTTAGAGTAACTATAACCACGTCTGCTTATGTTGCTATATCACATCGAAGTTATTAAACTCGAGGTGTGTGATCAAATTTCATATCTTGCGATCAACTGTAACGTTCCACCGTCATTTTTAATGGTTTCCACAGTCGTCAGACAGTCGAAATGTTATTCCGTAAAATTCAAAATATTTGTTGACTGATTATGTAAGTCACACTACTCACAACGGAAGTTTCATGTGTTTTTTTTTTTTTACTATATCTTTATTTGCATGATATCAAAAAGAGATATGTCTTAAAACAGCACAAAATAATGTTTTTTCCAAATCTAGCACATAAATTTTAAATTTTCAAAAATAGCACAAATTGTTTTGTGAAAACACTTTGTTCATTTTGTTGACCTTAAATAAATTATACATAAAATTAAAACATTATGTCTGAGTTCCTTTTTCAATTTAAAGATTTAGATTTCCTCCATTTAAAAGTGTTTTGAATTATATTGATATTGAATTTGTGTTATTATTGAAAAAAAAAACTAATGGTGCTACATTTGGAAAAAAAACTTAATACATGCTATTTTTGAGATTTGCCTTTTTAAGTACTCTATCTTAGATTTAAACTTCAAAAGCANCTTTACATTATACTAGGTGATAACCCGCGCCCTGCGCGGAGTGAAATATTTGTTAATTTTTATTATTAAAATTATTGGTGTTTTTCTTTATTTAATTTTTATAATTCATTATTAATTAATTTCAAGAAAGATAACATAATATCACATTCAAAACCATAATATCAATCACACATAATAATTCAT
>OVBJ01000203.1:0-78598 GCA_900406535.1 Noccaea bulbosa | reverse complement strand
GGCGGGTTGCGGGTCAGGCGGGGCGGGTTTTACCCGATTGACAGGCCTACCTACAGGGCATCAGATGATATGGGGAAGAAGCAACCTCACGGAAAGAGACGCTACTTCATGGTCGTTGGGATTAATACAGCTTTTAGTAGCCGCAAGAGAAGAGATTATGTTCGTGCAACTTGGATGCCTCAAGGTTCTTATAACATCAACGCTGCGAGTTTGTTCGATCATGATGATCCACCGCAAATTAGAGGCACTTTCACTAACAATTTTAATTTTTTTTTTTTTTTAAGAACCATATGAAAAGTTTTAGCGATGGAGGCAAAAAAAAATTAATATCCCACCAAAAAGTTTTTAACACAGATGTGATAGAAATTATTAATAAAAAATTACTAAAAACCAAAATTTTGGTTCAACCGATGGAGATGGTCTATTTATATTACAAAACTTTCTCACAGGGATGCAAAAAATTTTCACATTTCATTGAAGTGGTCGTAAAGATAAAGAGGACTGTTTGCAAAACTTTTTCAACGATCAGTTTGCGCTCATGACTGTGCGAGTGTATATATTTGTCGAGATGACGGTGATGCTACAGCGAGAGCAAGCACTATCGTAGCTAAGATCTTATCTGTTGAGGTTGATACACTAAGTATGATTTTGCAGGAAACTTGAAGCAACTGATGAAAGTTATAGTAAATGGCGGCTGGAAATATGAATGCTATGGAAACTGTGGTGGTTGATCCCAAGAACTGAAAAGAGTAATCAAATGTCTGGCACCGCGATTGCAGACAAGAGAATACTGTCTGATTAGTTCTTTGTTCATTCGAATAATGGTCTATGAAAAGTAACTCAAGGAATAAAGATTTAAAGAATTGTAACATTCGATATTTCACTGATTTAATTAAGTAGCACTTCTAGTCCAAAAGAAATTCACATAAAGTTATAAACCACGCTGCAACTAAGAAGAGAAAAAAATACAAACACACACACACAATGATAGGCGGAAAGAAAACTTTCATCCCACAAAGCAATCAGTTTAAACAAGGACTGGAACTTCAGACATGGACAGAAGCAGAAAATAAGACCTTAACACTATATGAGACTGAGAGAGGATCGAGTTTGAAGACAGGACCGGACCTCTCAATCTTCCCCCAAATCTCACCTCCCTCCCGTCTCTCCAAGGAAATCTCGGCAGACCAAAGCTCCAAACCCTCAGGATCTTCGGGCTTGGTGTTCCAGAAGATGACAATGTTCCCAGCAGAGTTGCTGCTCAGTGTGCTGATACCATATTTGACTTTGCTTGGTGGGCAGTACAGATCCGGCCCTGCATAACAAGTATTGATGACATGTCTCCAATCAGACAGGGATTGTTGCAGCTCTCCCAAACCCTTCACCACCTTCCAATCCAACTCATCTGGCTCACACCATAGTATTTTCCCGCGAGTGCCAAGACAGTATAACAATTTCCCAATGGCACACCAATCATTTCTGTTTCCTGGCTTAGAATCCCTTTTTCCGCTTCTCCAAGATGATGTACATTCGCATGGCGAGAAGTAGAAGCTTTGACCCTCCTCATCCACAGCGTAAACCTTCTTCTCTATTACCACACTTTGGTAGATATTGTGGTCCATCTTCCGAGTAATAAAGTTGCTCCAAGTTTGGGTCTTTGGATCGAATACCTCTGCCCAGTTTGAGTTTGAGTTGCCGATGCGGAAGCACGAGCCATCTTCATTGACTCGACTTGACGCCATTTATGAGAGAAACAATCGAGGAACGAGACACCCGAAGTGGGTTTGCCGTTTCTCATTCCACCGATTACATAGATCCCAAAACCCACCACCACGAAAGAAGATGATTCCGTAGCCTCCTGGTAGGGGTTCGATGGGATCGGACTCAGCCACCGAGCACTGGTGAGTACGAACCAGCGTGGCGTTGGGTCAGGAAGGATGCGTAAGCAGACGTAGAAATAAGCTACGAGAGAGCGGTGGCTCTTGGAGACGAGAGATAAGGTCACGTGGTCCAATCTCGTCACGCGAGCCACGCATCTCAGAGCCACCTCATCCGGCAAACTAGACCACGACGCCTCTTCTTCCTCCGCTGCACTTCGGGGGCGTAATTGATCATCCTCCAAATTCGCAGATCTCTAGATCGACTTTCTCGCGTCAAATTATTAACTTTAGATTAGGGATTTTGTGGGGACGGATTCCGACAGAAACTGATACAACTGAAAATAATAATATCCAAACTTAGCTCTTTTGATACAAATTTAACTCAAAACTAAGACAAAATCTATTAATGATTGTCACAACTCTACAACCATATATATATATATATATATATTGACGAGCACAATTTCGCTTTTCTTTTCTTTTTTCAGTAAAAATAGATAACTTCCTAATTCTAATGAGAATACATTAATTTCTCTTTATCCTATTGAAAAAAAAAAAAATAGAATTACAAAAATATTATTATATATTTTTTTTTTTAGAAGAACCAAAGACTTACGGGGGCTTATTAAATTGATGATTTAAGAAGATTTGGATATAAAATAATTTATAGAACTTTTAAAAGATTTTTGAGATTTGAGCAGATTTGCAAATTTAATGTTAGAGATTTTAAAGTGGAGATTTTAGGGTATTTAAAAAACAAAAACAATTTAATTTTTGACTATTACAAATTATTTAAATGGTTAAATATATATATATATATATATTTTTTTTACCTTTAAATAGTCATCATAAGAGCTTTACCTTCAACCCCCAAAAGTGAAATAGATTCACCTAAACAGCAGAACCCTAATCGAGAATTGATGTCCCCACCTAAAACTAATAGCCACGCCTATATGGTCACGCACTAACGACTCACCTTTAATTTGTCTTGTTAAGTTATTATATCCAGCATCAAATTATATTTTACCTAGCAAGGAGGAGGTCGAAAGTCGAAACCATGTAGAAATGATCCAAACCATTATTTTTTACTGAGAACGGATATGATAATCGAGAATTGATGTCCCCATGAACATAATGATATTCTTTGTTTGTGAATGTCATAAGAAAAAATATGAAAAAACAAGTTCTCTCTAAAAATTAACATGGCGAGAGATTTGGCGATCCTGCCATGATCTGGGTTGATTCGTCTCAGGTTGTTTCAACAGGGGTCATTTGGGTCTTACCTTTCGGTGATTCTAGCGATGGTTTCACTTTAATTTCCGGATTCGGTGTGTTTGTTTTCAACATGTATGATTCCATGCAAAAGAAAAAAACAAAGCACAAGTCGCTCACTTTTTTCCGAATCACAGCAAAAATTCAAAGCTTATATTCTTTTCTTCTCATGCTGTTTCTTCTTCTTCTTGTTCTTGTCATCTTTCACAGTGATAACATCGACGCGGCTCATCTGAAGTTGAAACGCCGGAACAATCTTGCTTCCGCAGCTACAATAACTTCCCGACCAATCAAAGCTTCCAATCCTAGCTTTACACTCCGGACACATTAACTTCCCTTCCGACACATCATCTTCCACTGAGAGTTAGAGATTAGTTAAGACTTAAGACGAATCACGAAACCAACACACGCGTCATAATTAAGAGCATATAAATAAATGTACCTCCGTTCATCCAACTCATCGGCTCTACGAATATAGAAGAAGTACATTGCGTGTCCTCACCGCCAGGATTCTTGTTGTGAACATCTCCGATCATGTTTGGGAACATGGCATCGAACTCTTGATCAGCCTCACCTGGAGTATGATTCATCACTTGCTCTTCCAACAACACCACTCTCCTGCATTTCTTGCACTGGTAAGTAGTAGTGGTACCACTACTCTCAGTCTTCGACATATCTGGATCAGCCCTCAACTTCAATCTGTCAAATTTCTTATCTTTGCTATATAGATAACCTGGTACAGCAATGCATCACAAGTCAGATATCCATCAACATATAAATAATGATTGATTTTCGACCAACTTTGACATTATGAAAAAAAAAGGATCAAAACCTAAAGCTTTTAGACGGAAGCGCTTGTAAATAGGGCTTGAACGGTCGACCTTGAAGTTCATCATCTCAAACAAATCTAACTGTTTTAGGAAGCCAGGATTGGGACTAGCAACGGCACTTTGCCTCAGTGATGCCAAAGCATCTGTAAACAAAAATCACCAATTTAATTAAAAAAAAATCGTCAGAGATAGATATGAATATGATCAATTGTCACTGTTGGTTGTTATTTGTTAATAAAATAAGCATAATCCAAACCTTCACGAGACAGCTTTTCGTTTCTCATCAGATAGGCAATGACAAAAGAAGCACTCCGAGATTGTCCAGCAAAGCAATGAACTAAAACACCTTTCTCTCTGCGGCCAGCATCGATGAAACCCAAGCAAAGGTCGAAGAAATCAAGAAGATTCTCCCAGTGATGATCGTGAGCAAACACAGACATTCTTGTGATCTTGAGATCTTTCCCAGTATGCTCCAGCGAATATAAAAGATTTCCTGATGCCAACGAGCTCTCAGTCGCATACTCTCTGCCTTGATCATCATCCTCATCACCCACATAGACTTCTTTGATTACTTTGGATTCTAATTTCACGTTACGCCATTCCTCAAAAGTAGATATCGAAGGGCAATGTAGAACCGTTAGAACATGTGAAATCTCTGAGCTGCCATTCTGGAGAATTTCAGCTGCTGCGTGGAAATCCCCAAGGAATAGATTCTCCCTAATTAGGTCAAACTTCGACATTGGTCACCCTAGAAATTATCAAAGAAACAAAAAGGAAATATATTGATTCAACAAACGATTTCGATCGACAAGAGTAAGGGATATGAACCTGGATTTAGTAAAAGTGTTTATTCAGAGAGACGATAAGAGCAAAAGTGAAAGGCACTGTACCTCACCTGGTTGGTATAAATTGACAACGAGCTGGTCGAACAGAGGTACTCTCCACAACATGCATGCAAATCACTAGGCAACACTGAAAGATCAACATATTCCACAGTCTCATGTATGAGATGAGACAATTGTGTTTCCCATAGGAAAAGACGAAGCTGCTGATTGTGTTCTTATATGCAAACATTGAAATTTTGGATCAATGCCAATATCATTGCAATCGAATAATTTTCGAGACTGAAATCCAGTTTATAAACATATTAGGGAATTGTGGAAGCAGGAGTTCTTAAAGATTGAAATCAATTGTGAGCTTGTTAGAAGCTAAACCCCTAATATTACATCCAAGGCGAGAACAGTAAAGACCTTGGGGAAGAAGAGAAACTAGGAATCAATGAAACGGATGATTAGGGTTTAGTACCTGGTTAATAGATTCTTCAGCGAACCAACCTTCTCCAGAAATTAGCAAAAGCAATCTATGAGTAAGATGAATTAGAATTAGAAGCAAAAGAATAGATGAAGGGTACCGTTTAGAATGGCATGAAGAAGGAGAACGACGTGATATGCTGATGATCACAGTCGGTTTTTAAAGTTTTAACATTATAAATCTTTTCTTTTTAACATTTTAAAGTTAACAGACCCTTTAAAACAAACTTATGAAACTTTCTTGTCAATTCCTGAAAATACCACCAAAAAAAAATATGTTGTTCCAAAATTAGCATCAATAGTTATTTTCCACAAATACCACAAAATAATTTGTTGTTCCAAAAATAGTTTATTTTCTAAAAATACCACAAAAATGATTTTTTTCTAAAACTACCACAAATTTACACTAAACTTTAAACCCGTAAAATAAATTAATAATTATTCAACAACCTTTTATTCGTCCATTTTCATTTTGGAACACACCACAAAGAGTGAAATTACACATCAAAGTAAAAAAAAAAAAAGAACTGTAACAAACCCAAACGCATACACGATAGAAAAAAACATGGTAAACAAAAACAACGATTCAATTAATTAATTTATTAATCCACTTGGTCCCATCAAGGTTGCAACAGGAAAGACGAGTCCGCGTTCTGATCGCTACAGTAGAGACAAGGGTGCTGGTGAAACCCTAGTCTCTCAAGCACTTCCCTAGCCATCATCACTAGTTGCTTGTTCTTCAAGACACCTCCATTTTCCTTCAAAACCGTCTGAATCGCGTTGCTAAACGCTCCGTACGCCTTCCCACCGCCAACGCCGACGTCAGCAGAAGTCTCATCCGCTTGACACCCGCTCAACAATATCCCAGCGTCTACGTGTCTCTCATGCGCCGTCATACTCTCCAAAAGCTCCATCAGTTCCGTAGCCGGTAACCGGAATTTAAGGCCAGCGTCGCCACCAAAGAGCTCGATTAGGTGTGTGCCGACGTCGGAAGTTGAGATTCCTGTGAGAGAACTCAGGTGGTCGAGGACTTCCTTGAAGGGCAAGGCACGTGATGTTATTGTCGTCATTTTCGTCGTTGTCTCCGTGGCCGGAGATCTATCGCCGGAGACGGAAAAGGGTCCGATCTGTTCTTTCTCATTGTCGATGAGGCCACCGCTATGGCAAGAATCAGAGATCATGGTAAAACTTGTTCCTTTAGGAAGTTGATTGACCAATTCTCTGAAATCAACATCTGTGATGAGATTAAAATCACACGGAACAATAGCTTCGTCTTTTTTAAAAGGATGAATTGGTTTCACCGAAGGAATCCGAGTTCCGTGGCCACTATAGTGGAAGAACAAGACGTTTCCAGATCCGGTTTGAGCTTTATCCACCATTCTACGCAAAGCAGCCTTGATGTTTGCACCGGTCGGCTTCACCTTTGACTCTGGCTCGTCCGTTAGCACTTCGATGTCGTCTTGTTTGAATCCGAAACGGGTCAATAGAGTTTCTTTCATGGCTAAAACGTCGTTGACACAGCCGTGAAGCTCGTTCCTTGTGTTGGGGTAGTTGCAGCCGACCAGAACGGCTAGTCTTCTCTTGACCATTTCTTGTTGATCCATTAAGTTCCTAGGGTTTAGAGAGGAATGTATACAACTCTGTATGGAAAATGTTTAGTAGAGAAATTTATTGTTTAGTTGTTCATGTGAAGTGTTGTTGTTTTGGAGCCAATATATATGTGTATTTATGATTGAGGTATCTTGTAGTGAGGGTCAAGTTACATCTTGTATTAATATATACTTTTCACCAGTTGTTTGCTTTTAAGCTATGGAACATTTTTAATGGATTGTTGACTGTATAATGCTTTAACGCAAGAAACTGTACCTTAAACCAAACTTTTGAGATAGACATAAAGTAATCCATTAAACCTAAGTCATGGACTCATGGTCCCACCAATGTGGGATATACGTAATTAAAGTTGTAACCCTCATACTAGAAGATAATTGAAATCCAAAATCTAATGGATTTGGTTAACTTGGAGGGGACAAAAATCTTGGAAAAGAAAAAAAAAAAAAAGAGAGCCATTTTCTCAAAGATTTAGGCCTAAGTCATCTAGCTATCCAAAGCCAAGAAACGATATATTTGAAGTTATATAAACTAAATGTTGAAAAATAATTGTCAATTGACGAAAATAACTTGTCCTAATCCCAAAGGACCGTCCATACCATAACTTCGTCGTGCACGCAACGGCAAAGTCATTTTGAGACTAACCATTTATGATTATAGGCTTTATATACCATCATCATCAGTTCACGTACGAGCCTAACCCATGTCTCCATATTTATATGTAAATCCCCACACACACAAAAATAAAAATAAAATATAAACCTTTTAGTAACAAATTGGTTCGTAAATTTCATTTATATTTATATATTTTTTAAAAAAACGAGATCAATTTCATAAATCAGCCAGCAACTCTTACTATGTGTAGGGATTAGTTTTTAGCCACACTGATATTGTTGATCTCACAATCTTGAATACACAAGGTTTTAAAAAACAGAGCAATTTTAAAAGAGAAGCACTCAAAAACACTAAAACGAAGATTTGGTATCCAGCATTGCTCGACTCGTCAAGCTTAGTTTAGAACTACCGTTGTTGCACAACACCTTTCCCGCCACCTCTTCCTGAACGCTAACGCTCTTAAGCGGTTGATTCAAACGCTGACTGCCGCTAACCATAACCGCCTTCTCACAACGACAGCTCAGCAACCCCGTTCTCCTCTTATCGCAACCGCCAAACGCCAGCGACGGCTGCGACAAGCCGATTCTGGAGAAGTTAGCCGCAACCGCTGAGGCCGGTTCCGCGGTTGTAACGCTCCAAGTGACACTTGCTTCGCTCGGCTCGTAACCGTACTCTGTCGCCGTCTCGTCTATCGAGTTCCGGACGAGATCTGCCGCGTGTGGGGCCCACGTACGAGCTGTCGGTTGAGTAGAGAAGCTCTCTATCTCGAAGAGATCGGAGCTAGCGTCGCTCGTGGCTTCTTCGTCTGCGATGATGACTCCTTTGGGATTCGTGTGATTCAGAACCGGTTTAATCGGATTTGAAACCGGTTTAACTGGATTCAGAACCGGACTCTGTGCGGTTTCGTATAGAGTCGGAAAGCTAAAATTGGTAACGGGAGCTTTAGATTCTCTGTTTGCCGCATTGTCAGTGGACCGAATCACGGTGTTTGAAGGGACGGTTAATCTGATCGGATCAGACGAAGTTATCGTCTGATGGTTATGATGAACGATTCGGTTCGATACCACTCGGTCAGAACCGGTCTTGGGCACTGCAATTCTTGGTTTGGTTTCTTGGACCTGAACCGACTTGGAGCTGGAGCAGGGACAGGTTCTGCGTCTAAAAAACCATCTGGGCCCTAATAAAGATCCTTTCTTGCTGCTTCCACGTCCATCTCGGTCCGATCCTTGTCGGTTATTGTTACAGAGCAAACCGGTTTGGCTGTTCCAGCTAGCTTCAGAGGATGCCGTGTGTCCCACGGTAAAAGAAGACACTTTTGCAGATGAAACCGAAGAGAATCTTGGACCACTATGGGATCTATCGTTGCTTCCGCTTTCGCTAAAGTAACTTCGAGCTTCAAAGATGCTTAGCTCAGTATCTCCGTGCTCCTTTTGTTGTTGTTGCCCATTGTTGTTGTTGTCTGGCTTGAGGTAGGAGGAGAAGGAGACATCGATGTCGTTTGAACGACTCTGAAGGATCTTGATGTATGGATCAAGAGCAGCATCGCGTTTGCTCGCCACAACAGTTACAGTAGTTTCCGCCATTGGAAGGAGCTCTGTTTTTCTTTTTACTTATTGTAGAAGCTGAAAACAGAGTTTCAAGTTAGTTCAGTGCTCTGCTTCAAGTCGCTCTATAACTCTGTGCCTCTGTGTGTGTGTATATATATATCTACTCTACACTTAGAGAATTGTCACGAGTTAGTTAAGTCCGAGAAAGTTCTATCTTTCTCGTTTAATAATGTCATCATGACGTTTCTTACATGTAGATTTTCTAGTGGCCTATACGGCTTTCCTTAAAATATACTTATGGGGTTAATATACTTAAAATATTTCCAAATACCAGATTCTTTTTATAAGAAAATCATAGACTAAAGTTCAAAACTTGCTAATTATAAAAAGAAGATTTAGTTGAACTATCTCTTTTAAGTTTGATGATATCTATCATTTTCTCAAAAATTTGTTTAATAAAACATAACGCCCTTTCTGCAAGATGAGAAGAAACATAAAGTTTTTCCTTTATTTTTGTGTGTATAAACATAAAGTTTTGCTGCACCCTATCTCCAAGTTTGGAAACGTGATGGTTTCCCTAGGCCATGGTCGTACCATGTGGCTTCTCCATTATTATGTTATTCACTACGATGCTTTTAAGCAACAAGACAAAGATAACTCCAAAGAAGGTGACAAATCTCAATAGTGATTACTTCCTATTCGACAATAGACAGATCAAAAGAAGAGGATAAGAATTATCATTGTAATAATATTGGGTCCATTCTTTTACAATAATTTTTTGACATTTAACGGATAAATGCTCTGAACGTGATTAGGGTTCATAGGCTGTCAATTATGCGGTGTTTTCTACTTAAGGCTTCATCGTTTTCAATGTTGGTATGATAGACCAATGACTTGATTGTGTCCGAAAGAGTTGCATCTACAATTATATGAACATTTGGCTTTGGCCTAACCGAATTATGATTTGATTGATAGTTTTGCAGAAACTACTTGTATTTATCTTTTTTTGTTAAAAATATTTTGTATTTATCAATCATTTCAAATCGTACAGTTGATTGAAGTACATAACTATGGTAGCTAACTCCAAAACACAACTATTCCAAAAACTTCTGAATAACAGCTGCGAAAGTTTTTATTTTATTTTATTTCAATCATAACAAAATCGAGAATGAAATATATTTTTGGGAATAAAAACATCAGAATTGTGACAGTAATTCGTTTATTGTCCAAAATATATATGTGTCTAACATGTAACATGTTCTTAGAACATTACTATTTAAAGGTTTTCTAAAACGGAATTGTTCTCTCTAAACTTGTAGACAATTTACGATTATCCCAACTAATGAACTAAACTTGTTTACAATGGACTACAAATTTGACTTAAAATTAGACCCCATTCTTTCAATAGTATATGGATCTTAAGAGAGGTAATAGAGTCATAACCCAAATTAATCACAAAAAGATGATCACATATTAAAATAGAGATTGGATTCAGTGACAATTTTCAACCTTAGAATAGCTGAGGGTTTTTTTAGACAACCTCCCAAATTTACGTAATTTTTTTTTTCTATATAAGACATTAACAAAAGAAGGTAGAATCCAAATATTCTGAGAAGAAGAAGAAAAAACAAAAACAAAATATGAACAGCAATATTATCCTTTTTGTAACATTTCTTGCTCTTTCATCTTCAGCTCTAGCCGGTAAATTCTCAATTCTTTCTTAAATGATTCGTTACCAATTTGGATACTACGAATTGATAGGGAATAACATAGAAATTTAGCGATCCGGGTCCTATTGAAACGATGATTTCAAACAGTATAATAAGTTTACAGTGCATTCTTATGATGCAATATTATATAGGAGTTGTACGTGCTAACCTTTGGAACATTAATTCTATATGATGTAGCTAAATGTAATTAATTAAAGTAAAACTTGGAGAAGTACGTAGTGTATATTGAGACTTGTTTCTCCTTATGTGTTTGCAGCTGATGAGACAGAGACTGAGTTTCATTACAGAAAAGGTGCGGAAGCGGATCCCTCGAAATGGAGCAGTATCAAGCCTGAATGGAAAATATGCGGGACGGGGAAGAGGCAATCGCCAATCGATCTTACTCCAAAGATAGCTAAATTAGTTCACAACGCTACAGAGATTCTTGAGACATACTACAAACCAGTAGTAGCAACTCTCAAGAACCGTGGATACGACATGATGGTACGCAGAATGAATAGCTTTTTCTTTTTAACCAATTAGGACGCAGGCAAGACTGATATGTTGTGCATCAGATCTCATGGACAGAGGACGCAGGGAAGGTCGTGATCAATCATACCGACTATAAATTGGTTCAAACCCACTGGCACGCACCTTCAGAGCATTTCCTCAGTGGAGAAAGGTAAAGAAATGATTGACAATGAATGAACTTGATGATGGAGCTAATGAATAAAGATGAAACCTGACTTTGTTGTTATTAGGTTGGCCATGGAACTTCACATGGTGCACAAAAGCAAAGAAGGACACTTGGCAGTTATCGGGATTCTCTTCAGAGAAGGTGCACCGAATGCTTTCATTTCTCGGGTAATTCTTTTTGACCGATTGATGATGTTCATATATATTAGTCTTAACTTTACAGCTTATTTGAATTCTTGTTACAAACTGGGGCAGATAATGGACAAGATCAATTCGATCGCAGACATACAAGGTGGAGAGGCAAGCATAGGACAGGTAGACCCAAGAGAGGAGTTCGAATGGGATCTTACTAAATTCTATGAGTACAGTGGATCGCTCACCACTCCTCCTTGCACGGAAGATGTCATTTGGACCATCGTCAACAAGGTACTTGCTTACTTCTTTCTACCAAAAATATATCACATTCTTGTGAAAATCATGATCCACATATAATAAATGTTGATTTGTCTTGTTTTTAAATGCAGGTCGGGACTGTTTCACGTCAGCAAATTGACGCTGTAGTGGATGCTCGTCGCGGTGTAAGAAATTATCATATACTCTCACATGAACATTCACTGAGATTATTTGTTTGTTTTATATAAATAATGAAACATGGTTTTTGTGAATGAATTTAGGGTTATGAGGCGAACGCAAGACCAGCTCAAGCGCTCAATGGACGTGTGGTTTTTCTTAATGAACAGTCCTGCCGTTAGGGAGAGAGGCTACTCCCAGACCCGTTTCCAAACACACAGAAATTCGAAAAAAGAATTTCGAAGTTGGATATAAACTGGGGTCCATAACTAATATTTTTTTTAACAATATATACTTTTGATTAAAAGTTAAAAAAAAAACAAGAAAGCAATATTGCTGTATACGTAATAATTGTTCTTCTTTCTTTTGATATGTATTCTCCAATAAACAAAGATGTAATGTTCAACCATAAATAAATTATGAGTTGTATGATTCTTTTACACGACAAGACAAGATGTTTACATTTCACATTTGTTTTGAACAACTAAACCTGGAAAAGCTCCTTGTAGTTCCATTTGACACAGCGAAGAACAAACTGAAAATGTGCAAGCAAACAGGTTGTTACCTTTTAAGACCTCCTTATGCGATGAGGAAGGGGAGGACGGTAAGCATGAAGGTCTCGTAAGTGAAAGTAGCAGAGCCTGAGTATCCTGTGTCCTTCTCCTTGAACTTCTCTGTCAGTCCCTGCACATTCCCCACCATCATCTTATCAAGTTAGTCAATCAACTAATCACTTAGAGAATCTGCACATCTTAAGGAAGATTAATCAAACAACAGCATGCTGTTCTGTTTCTAACCCCCAAACCTCAACACATTTTTGGCAAAATTTAACAAAATGGACTTTGATATTCAGGTTGAGAGAGAGAGTTTGAGTTCAACTCTTCCCAAAACACCATTTGACCTAAAGGTACACTTATGTAGGAGTCGATGAGACATCAATAGAGTGAATGATAGAGCGTACCTTAACAGTGAGACAGCACCTACATCAAGGCAAAGCAGACGACATTCAGTTCGCAACGATCAGAGCATAAAGAAGAAAAGACAGAGAGAGAGAGAGAGAGAGAGAGAGGATGGGATGAAATAACGTACTCAATGAAATTGTCATATTCGATGGCCTTGCTCTTGCCTCCGGTTTTGTCAAACTTGGAAACAAGCAGATCCAAAATCACAGGAGAAACTGAAAACCCAAGGCTCAATAGCGCATCTCTCAGCTCATTTACATCTATTCTCCCGCTCCTGTCCTTATCAGACCTCTCAAAAATGGACTGAAACCACAACCACATGAGTGATCTTGCTATGCAAATGCAACTAAATCACTAGCATGAAACCTTAAACTTACCCTCCAGCTCTGAAGACTGTAGAAAAGTGCTGTAAACTCCTTAGGTCCTGCAACATGGAGATTTCTTAAGTACCAGCTATTCGAAAACCAGGCTAGCAAGAGAAAAACGAATGCAACTTGAATGATTTGTTTAACATCTCAAGTCTCAACAAGAACTAAAATAATGATGAAATAAAAAGATCCAACAAAACAAACAATAGGAGTCCGTGGATACTCTTTTGCACGTAATTCACGAAAGTCTCTCTATATATAGAAAATTGGTTAACTTTGCCAACATGGTAATAGAAAAATCCTGACCCAAATCAGTATGAAGAAATGAAAAATTCGAGATTTTTTGCATCTTTCCAAGTGCTAAACCTAATACACAGACAATGAAATGAATACTGAACAAGAATCATAGAAATGGAAATTTGGGTAAAACTGAAAGAAATTGGAAAGCTGACCGATTTTCATGACATTGCTGTTGGTGAATAGGTACATAAGAAGATGAACAGTTCTCATGCTGAATCTCTGCTGATAAGAAGAGAGAGCACCTTGAAGCTCCCTGTCATCAATGAAGCCACTACCGTCCTGATCCGCAGCCTGGAAGCAAGCCACTATGTTCGGATCCGTCCCCGGAGCAAAACCCGACGGAATCAGAGATGCGAAAGGACTTCCGTATGCGGCCTGCGGCGGATAACCTCCGTAGCCGCCGTGCCCAGACGACGCTGGGCGAGGTTGAGCACCGTAACTCCCGTATTCAGAAATCCCTTGCGGTGGAGTAGCTCCGTATCCTCCGTGCCCAGACGGCGTCGGACGAGGTGAAGCACCGTAACCCCCATAATGTGAAGGCCCAGGCGGTGGTGGAGCTCCGTAATCTCCGGCAGCTCCGTAACCGCCATAAGGCTTCTCCTTTGGCGGCTTGTAGTCCCCTGGAGAAGGCGCGTACGGCGCTGAAGGAGGCGGCGCGCCGTAGGACGAGGCTGATGATGATTGAGGGTTCGGAGAGCCGTACGGCGGCTTCGGTGCGCCGTAAGGCACAGCGTAAGGAGAGGATGTTGATGATCCGTAAGGAGGATTGTTTCCGCCGGAGGAGTAAGGTGGCTGAGGTGGTGGCGGTTGATTCCCACCGCCGCCGTAACCGTAACCGTAACCTTGGCTCGTCGGAGGGTAACCTGACATCGCTGAAGCGTTTTGCGAAAGAAAAGAGAAACCTTTTCAAAGAGATCGAAGGAACAAAAAGATCTAAAGTTTGGGTCTTTGGGATGTGATTTTAGTTGACCTTTAGCTGTGTCGGATAGATAAGGACACCCTTTGGAAATTGTCTCTGATTTCATTCAATTTGCAATTTTGCCATTTGGGGATGGATCTAACCGACAATAGAATTTAGAGATTTTCAGCTCTTTTTTTGTAGATAGTTGGATCTAAATTTGAATGATTTGATAGGAGTACATCAAAAATGAAAAGAGATCTTAAGTTAGTAGATATGCTTTGATTATAAAAGTTAACATGATATCAGAATTTCAATTTTTCTTAACATATGGTTTTCGGATCTCACTTAAAAGATATTTTCCAAACTAGAAAAGCAAATTGTCAACTCCTTGGTTATCTATATATCTCTTGTTGAATAAATTGGTCTATTATGTGGAAAGAAAGAATGTATTTCATAAACCATCTAAAACTTATTATATGCTCTTTCAACCAAAGTTCAATAATTGTATTATGTACACTTAAACAGTTAATAAGTGTGTAAAAGGAATAGTAGTAGAGTAATGTACAAAACTCAACATAATTTATGTCGTCTGTTGTGAATAAATTTGAGTGACACGATTTTAATAGGCAAGTCGAATTTTATTTCAAAAATTGTTTTCTTGGGACAAAAAGAAAAAGAAAGAAAGGCTTCAGTTATTATTTTCATCTGGGCTTTGTCATTGCCGTTCCATGCTCCAAGTGAGAGGACCTGATTTCTCTCTCTCTCTCTCTCTCTCTTTCTCTCTGTCTTGCATCCGCTCAACGAATCTCGATCTCGACGAGGAAGAGGAAGAGGAAGAAGAAGGAGAAGAAAACCAGATCAGAGACGCAGCAATGTCGTCGTCGTCGTCGTCGAAGAAGCAGACACTCTTCATATCGACCCTAATCATCTCATGGTATTCATCCAACATCGGTGTTCTTCTCCTCAACAAGTTCCTCCTCTCCAATTACGGCTTCAAATTCCCGATTTTCCTCACAATGTGTCACATGTCCGCTTGCGCTATCCTTAGCTACATCTCCATCGTCTTCCTCAAGCTCGTCCCTCTCCAATCCCTCAAATCTCGCTCCCAATTCCTCAAGGTCGCCACTCTCAGCATCGTCTTCTGTGCCTCCGTCGTCGGCGGCAACATTTCCCTCCGCTACCTCCCCGTCTCCTTCAACCAAGCCGTCGGTGCCACCACCCCGTTTTTCACCGCTCTCTTCGCTTATGCCATGACCCTTAAAAGAGAAGCTTGGGTTACCTATGGTGCTCTCGTCCCCGTCGTTGCAGGCGTCGTCATCGCCAGTGGGGTAATAAAGCTTCTTATTCTTCCTCTGTTTTCAATTCTCTTAATAATAATGCCAATGTTTAGGGATGTCTGATTTGAATGTTGAGTTTGCGGTGGTTTCACGATGGAGGAAAAGTGCTGTCCGTTTTTGGATTTAGATGACTGATTCCTAGACCGTAGTTAGTTAGATGGTAGCTTTAAAGAGAGTGTATGTGAAAGATCCAAACTTGAAAAAAGGGAAATATGTGTTATCTAAAAAAAGCTTGAGGCTTTTATGGTTTAATCAGGTGTAGAATTTGGTAGAACATCATTTTGGGATCTAACCTTGTGCTCTCCTGCAAGGTGATATCTTAGAAGCTCATCAAGTGGTTATACTTGAACCTGATCTAAGCTCCATTGTGTTGTTTTTGCAGGGTGAGCCAGGATTTCACTGGTTTGGTTTCATTATGTGCATTAGTGCTACGGCGGCAAGAGCCTTTAAATCTGTTCTTCAAGGCATCTTACTTTCTTCAGAGGGGTAAGTAAATATCAGAAAAATATGACCTTACTTTTATCTTATAAGATTAGATTCTGCAACTAGTTAGATTGACCAAATCAGGAAACTTTAGTTACCTAATCAAGAAATCTCATAAATGGTTTGTTAGGTAGAATGATGTAATGATACATCACTTTCTCAGGTTCTGATTTTAATTCACATTATTTAATTTGTTAACAACCAAATATATATTATCTGTTTTTTTCTGCTGGTCTCATGCAGGGAAAAACTGAACTCGATGAATTTGATGTTGTATATGTCCCCAATAGCAGTCATAGCTCTTCTTCCGGTCACATTAGTTATGGAACCAGACGTAATTAGCTTGACCTTGACGCTCGCAAAACAACATCAGTACATGTGGATACTTCTTTTGGTTAACTCGGTCATGGCTTATTCAGCCAATTTGTTGAATTTTCTGGTTACAAAACACACAAGCGCCCTCACTCTCCAGGTAAAACCTTTGTTGCCTCTCTCTTGAAGATACCAATGTTGATTGTGTTTCGCAAATGTGCAGGTTCTTGGAAATGCTAAAGGAGCAGTTGCAGTGGTGATTTCGATCTTGATCTTCCAAAATCCTGTTACGGTCATGGGAATTGGCGGCTACTCCATAACCGTTCTTGGGGTGGTTGCTTACGGAGAGACAAAACGCAGATTTAGATGAACAATTCATAGCTTCCCTATGTTTGTTTCTTCTTCTGGTCAAGAGCTCTTAGGACCTGAAATTTTGGGGAATGATAATTTCTCAATATCAGTGATTTTTTTGTAACTATTTTATACGTACTATATATATTATATAGATATGTAATATGTATTGGCCATGTTAGATTCTGTGGTGAGATGTCGACATTGTTGTTTTCTCCAGACAACTCTCTCTGTCTCTGTGTATGATGAGATTCCATTTTGGTTATTTAACTTATTATGCAACAATATTATTAGTCTAGTAATATATACTAGGAAACTTTGGCGTCTGCATTCTATGAAAAAAAAAAAATATATATATATTTACTTGACCAAAAAACCTACAGCATTTAAAGTTGCGTGCCGAAAATCACTAAATTGTGAAATCAGACAATAGACAAACGATGGTTTTCATTAGCAAATCGTTTGGACCAAGGCTCATTCCTACGGATTCTCGTCACCTCTCTGCTTTTCCCTTTATGGGTTTCGGGTTTCAGCTTCGTGGGCTTGGGGTTGTCTTTGGGCTGATCTAACTGCTCAAGCGTGTATATAGATAGCGATGGTAGCCATTCGCTGTCATGGGCCTTGTCAGTCGGAGTTACTACCAAAACATTGACTTGATTCCGTCTCACCTTTCTAAGCGTAGTGGACAACTCCTTGTCCGCTCTGACTCTATCTTTCGCTGATACTAGGACCAAATATGCTGGAAAATGATCGTACAAGTCCGCTTCCCATAGAAGGATGTCATGTACCATTCTATTAGATTTATCCCCTGCCAAAAAAATATATATTTGTCAAAACTGATGAGATCATATACAGTATATAGATTACATAGATATATATAAGAAAAGAGTAAATAAAAGAATTGATCACCTCCTCCGGGAACGAAGTAGATACTGGATTTCCAAGTCTTGTATTTCAAGAAATCCCCTTCCTTGTCATCAGCAACATAAGCCCAGATTGACATGTTGTTACTCAGCTCATAACCATGAGCACCGAATGCTGACTGGATTTTCTCATAGATCGCATCAGGACTCCAACCAGCAGGGAATGGGAAATCCACGAGGCTCCAGAACACGCCTACCGTTCCCCCTTTCACGAATGTGATACGCTCTAGAGGAAACAAAGAGATAGGTTAAGAAAGGATCCATTATATATGATAATTAGCTATGACGGATGAAATCTAAGACAAACAATTTCGGGTCTTACTGGAGAAATCTTGGATCACATGAGCATCTTCCGTCCTTGTCCTCCCTCTGATGATAGGCTTTCCTCCATATAAACCATCTGTACAACCAACTATTGACGGTGCATGATGAAGAAATACTTCATATTCGTTGCTGTCCTTATCACCAGGCGGCTTTACTAGGAGAACATCGTCATGTCTCTGTTTCAACAACGTAAGAAACCTGTGCAACACACTATCTGGGTCTGGTTTTGGGATTACCATTAAAGTTCTTGGACGGAACGAGGCTGCGAAAAGGTGCAGAGCCTCTTAAAAAAAACCCTGAAGCAAGCAATATATATTATCAACAGATTACATTACATCTCATCAATAATAGCTGGAAACGAACAAGAAGAGTGTGTGTCAAGTAATTCACCATGTGGTATGCATATGATTCCGGCTTTGTGCAATTCACCTTTGAGGAGTTTCAGTTTGTCACCACCAAACGCCAGGATTTCCACACAACCGTCATGGCCCATTCGTTGGAAAGCTGATCTGATACTAGTAGCAAGAGTTGGAATTGCAAAAGAAGGGACTGGGTACTCCACCACGTCCCAGAAGACGAATCCCTTCCGCTCACAACCTTGAAACAGAGATGCGAGACTGGAGCGACTTGTGATCACACGAGGAGTAGATCCCATCCTTCTCCCTTCAATGATAGGCTTTCCTCCATCTAAACCTTGTGTACAACCAACTACTGACTCTACAGAATCAAATATAAATTGACCCTTGGGATTCAGTAGGAGAATATCGTTTTGTCTCGATTGCAAACACTTGAGAACCCTGTGCAGCTCACTCTCTGGGTCTGGTTCCGTGATTACGATTAAAGTTTGTCGAGAGAAGGAGCGTGCGAAACTAATAAGGTACACAGCCAAGTCACCTGAAGCAAGCAATATATTATATATATATCATCAACAACATAATAATAACAGAAACCAGAAACGACAAAAGAGTAAAATTCAGTTTCACCTGGTCGGTTTATGAACCCGGCAGCGTACAAATCATCTTTGCTGTGGCTCATTTTGGCACCATACGCATTCAAGCTTATACAATTATACAGTCCCATTCCACCGAGAGCGCCTTTGATTGTACTTCTAACAGATTGAAGATTGGCTTTAGCAGGGATTGGGCAACGCACAACGTCCCAGAAGATGACTGTTGTCCCGTCTACATTGACAAGAAATACATTAATTTAGAAGATGATACTTAATAGTTTATGTAGATGATGATAGATTACTAGTTAGTTAATAGGTTAGATGATCCATTAACTACTACTATACTATGATGATGAATTCACCATAAACAAACAATTTCGTGTAGTTAGGTTATGGAGAGAGATAAATCGTACAAGGTGAACAAGCTACAATACAAAAACAATTTCGGGTCAAGGATGGAGAGATATCTTACTGGGGTAATCGTCGTCGAACTTGGAGAGATCTTCCACATCTTCGCCATCTAAACAATATGTAAACGAGTCACAATACGAAATCTAAACAAATAGTTTCGTCTAAAGGATTGAGAGAGATCTTACTGGAGAAATCTTCCAACTTGGAGAGATCTTCTTCGTCCATGGAGAGAATTGGAGACTTTCTCGCTAAGTTAGGGTTAGATTGGGCTTCGAATGAGCGAGAGAGAGACACTTTGCTGGCTTTTATCGAGATCTATCGTCTGTGTTTTTAGCCGTCGTATCTCGAATATAAAATTAAGGGTGAAGATTTCAGCAGGGGTGTTAGATAATGTGGCATGCTTTCAACCGTCAGATCGAGATCTGTCCATTTCTGCCGGATCAAACACGCTTCAATCTTTGCTGCCTTGATTGTTTGTCTTTGTCCACACTCATCCCAAATCGACCCAAAATCTAGTTTCCCATCTCCTTAAGCTTAGCTACAAACACAAAACATATTCGGCATATTAACAGTAATCAACGACATCATTCTCAAAGCAAATTATGAGAACATTTTAGTCTTCTGTGAGACCACAAAAGAACAACTTGGCACTGACTGCATATCCAGAACTTACTTATAGCCTCTTCTTTCATTTTATTCAAGGCGTCGAATCCCTTTTCTAGCTTGATCATTTTAGGGGTCAAGTTCTAACATCTTCTTCAAGTCTGTATATGAGAAGAGAGAGACTCAGTGTAAAGTCTTAGTCTTACACTAAACCCATTAGATCTTCTTCAAGTCTGCATTGGATTTAGCTATAATGCCTTTGTGCATTTCGGTAACTATTCCTAACCAACAATCAAAAATTCGAGAAATCAACAAATACGCTCACATGCCAATTTGAAGAAACATACACCTCTGTTTAAATGGATTCAGAGAAGTCATGATTAAACATAATTTGACAATGCCTCTTCGTAAAGGCCATTTACGAACAATTTGTTTCCTTCCGCTTCAGCCTCATTTGCTTCTGCCACTGCATTCTCCTTCTAGATCAGAAAAAGTTCAAGATTTTACAGGAATTTGACGGTCTGTTACTACTTACTAGGTTCAGTTCTAAAGAGAATTCGCTGATGAAACCATAAACCCAGTACTCGAAAACCCTAAAGATGAGTGTAACAACTCATTTCTCGTCCAATCTATGTGAGATTCACCTGGTTTGATCCGTCGTCAGTAATGGCCACTGCTTCTCCCATTAGCTCAATATGCTCTTCCATCTTCTCCGGTTTATCCGACTGATGTGCTTCTTCTGGCTCAACAATGAGATCTAGGGATGTCGTGTTTTTGAGTTTTGTTCGGTTAGGTAAAAAACATTTTTTAATAAAAATAAAAATTTTAGTTTAATTTAGTTTGTATTAATTAAGAAAATAATATCTTTTTATACGATTTTGAGTTACGATATTTGAATGGATGCTAGATTAGTAATATTTAGTTGAAACTGTGGTAATCTAACTAATTTTCTCTTGTGTGTTTGTGGTTTTTAAACTAGGTTCTGGATTTTGTTTTTCAAAAAGCCAAATAGTTGACACTTTAGATGAGTGGAAATTAGTCATTCTTTTGGATTCCTCTAAAAATTTACGGGTGCAAATGATTGACACTTTATGAACAAAAATATGTGGAATTAACCATTTATTTAAATTCCTCTAACAATTTACCATTTAAGTAGAATTATCATTCCTCTAAATTCTAATGAGACGCACATAATAAGAGAAAAATTGGTCAATTCCAATAAAAATTTATTCCTCTGCAAAAGTGAAGAAGAATCCAGAGAAAAAAAAACTAGAAAAAAATATCAATCCTACTTCTTTTTATTCCACTAATATAATTCCTCATTATTCCTCTAATTTCATTTCTTTATAACCATTTGCATAACTCAATCACTTATAGAAGAACCAAAATTTGGTGGAATTGATATTCTTCTGAAATTTTACCATTTGCAGTAAAAATTAGTGGAAAACAATTCCACTTATTATGCAGAAAATAACTAAATTTGTTCATAATTCTGCTAAAAATTACTACATTGAAGAGGAATAAGTGGAATAAAAATGTTTTTTTTTTATCATCTCTATTCCACAAATTTGTATTACACTAACATTATTCCACTAATTTTTTTTATGTCATCCATTTGCACCAGATTTTGAACAAATAGATTCTCTAAAATTAGGAAAACTATTCTTTTTTTAAAAAACCTACCTATTTGCAAGTATAAACCAAAATCTATGTTTTAGACTTTTAGGCCATGAATGTTTAGCTGGTTTTTAGATTTTGATTCTACTGTAAATTTAGTTTTCTAAAAACTTAAATGGTGACTTATTTAGTTTTTGGTTTTGTCTGTTTATAAAAATAAACTACCAAACTTTGGCGTCTGCATTATATGAAAATATTATATATACTTGACAAAAAAACATGCAGCATTTAAAGTTTTTTTTTTTTAACAGATTTCCGGGTCTCACCACTGGTGGTCCCGACTAGCACAGTGTCTCATCTTTGGTGGTCCCGTGTGGTCTTACTGGTCTTATATACCGAGTTCACGTAATCCCCTTTCAGAGTGTGGCAGTGGCCGAGACTCGAATCCAGATGGCGGAACTCACAGCATTTAAAGTTGCTGGCCGAAAATCATTAAATTGTGAAAGTAGACAATAGACGAACGATGATTTTCATACGTAGATTTTAAGTAAAAGAAAAAATGTACGTGTGAACTCAAACGTAAGCAGAAATGTTAAAATCCTGAAAAATGCTTGAGCTTTTACCGATCATTTTGTTTTATGTATCAAGATTCTTAGAGTAGCATTTTTTTTTGTCTTCTGCTCATTTTTTTTAATCAGCATTTTTCATATACATCACTATAGTCGATAAACAAATGGACGGCTTAACAACAATAGTAGCAAAAGTTTAGTTCCATTTACTTTTTTGTATGCATAGGAATCTATTTTCTGGCTTGTCGCAGACGTGCTAACCATCATCAACTTAAAATTCCTTGTCTTCTGCTCCTTTTTTCTTTTTGGTTGAGGGGAAGATAGTTTTACAATTTTTAATATCTTTCTTAATTATAAGAAATTAGTCAATAATGATTTTAAAATTAATAGAAACATATTATTATTGAAAAAGTAGACAAAACGTTATTTTAACAGCTTATTACGTCCTTGTGTATATACTAGGTAAGAAAGTAATAACGGTCATTTCTTTTTTTTCTTTGGATATTTTATTTTTGTTTGAAACATAAACTATTAAAATGTCAACGTAGGCGAGACCCTAGTTAGGTCGAGCCTTTTTTTCTGTAGACAAGTCAAGCCTTTAGTATATGCTTAAAAATATTGTTTTAATGGACAATTTACGGTTGGAAACCAATAACTTAAATGCCTTTAACACTGAAGTCTATTCGCAGTTATTTGTTTTCGAACCCTAAAATGTTATGTGCTTTCCGTTTTTATCTTTTCACGTACATCATGATTGTATTTGTTACAATTTCCCTAATTAAAAAAAAAAAAGATTCAAGAGAGACATTATCAATCAAAATAAATCTCTCTAACTTACAGATAAATAAAGATACACTTAAATACCAAACAGAAAGAAACACTTTTTCTTTTGGAAGGTTAAGTTAAACGAGAATATTTTGTCGTTCGTATTCTCAAAATATGTTTACAGTTTTTCCATAGAAATTTAGAATACTCGGAATCTGGAAAAAAAAGAAGCAGATAAATAAAATTTTAGATTGGGCGTGAGAGGAAGTGGCCGATGATGTGTACATGAAGATGTGGTTCATCGCAACGAACCCAAGGCTGAAACGTGCCATTGACCAAAGAGCGCGTGCGTTTTACCCTCTTCACCATCGTTGTTTTTTCACCTGTCACATGTGCGTGAACATTTCACGGTAAGTGGGATCTTCTTATTCTACTGTTTTTCTTTTCTTATTACTTTTTTTTTTTTAGAACATTTCTTTTCTTATTACTTGGAATTGCGTTTTCGTAAAGAAACATAAATCATATCAAATTATGCTTAGAAAACCATACCTCTAGATCGAAAACCCTAACACTAGGATAAAAAATACAATGATATAAAATCTTATATATAGCATGAAATCAATATACAACTAGTTTAAAATGGTTAAATCATCAGTTTTGAATCGAGTAGTTATATATTTTCACCCCTACGCTAAATGAAATGAAGTGATGGTCACAAAAGAAATGATAAACGTCATCGATTAGATCACCAGAATTTGATAGTGTCGTTGTCATAGCAGTCATACTTCTAACTTTGTTCTTTGTTAAATGATCATTACTTTCTCACTTTATAAAAGTAAAAGATATACTACAAGTCTACAAACAATGATATAGTACAGTTTTACTTTTTGATTTGTAGAATCTGAATGGTAAATGCTTAGATGAGTACTGTAACAAACACAAATTGCTTAGATGAGTGAATCAAATCAAGAAAAATAAAAATAACACCGGAACTATCACACGGAACAAAATTTAGAAACTGTAAAAAAATTATGTGATGGATATGGGGTAATAAACTTGATATGCCCTAATAATTATATACTAAAAGAACAGCATGTTGTATTTACATACTTTGACGGTTCTTTCATTCCGATGCATGATGGATTACTATATACCATGCAGAAAAATCTATATCGGAAATCAACAAAACTTTAATTAGTTATAAAATCAATGAAAAGTAAAGCAATGTCATATGATGTATGCATATATGTTAACTTGGTGATATATTGAATTGGCCATTTGTGAAAGGATCAAAATTTTGATACCCTCAAACTGCGTTCACATGTCCATGTAACAAGATTGGTACTATATATGTTAGAGAGATTATATGAGGTCATATAAATGTATTTATATATTCAAAGTAGGTGATTTAATATTTTATAAAATCTTAACTTACTTAACAGTATTATTTTTTTTTGAGGGAAAACTCATTAACTAAATTTAAAAATATAAATGATTATGATGTTATGTGTTTAGTTTTGGATTAAACCTCGATCATCGAGGTTATCGTAATTATTAAGGGAGGAATAGGATATAGATAAAGTCGTACGAACAGCTCGTGCCCTACTCGTTCCGGCACGAGACTGCGTGTGGAGTGTAAGACAACACTTAAAAAACTTAAAGAAACTTCCATTGATCATGGAACTATAAATACTAACTACTCGGAGACACAACTAGCTAAGATAGATTCCTTCTCAAATTCGGTCTTATCATCTTTCTTCTTCATCAAAGTCTCTCTCTCTCTATCTCTCTCTCATCCACTTTCTCTCTAGTTTATTATTTCTTCGGATTAAGTAAAGAGAAACAATAATGTGTGCCTTAACACCAATGTTTCCAAATAAGCAACAAGAATGGTACTATGATTCAACAATGGAATATCCATGGCAGTCTCAAGTTGAATCTTTCTTTCCTACGTCAAATCTTCCTTCTTTCCTTTATCCTTCTTTCCCCCAATCATATGAATCCAATAATAATAATATCGATCTTCCTTCTTTTCCCCAATCATATGAATCCGATAATACTAAAATCGATCTTCATCATCATCATTATCATGATATGAGTCTTAGCCCTAGCAACGGTACTAACGACAGTAACAGTAACCATGGTCAAGAGGAGGAAGAAGAAGATCGAGGAACAGTCTTGGAGAAGAAACTGAATCACAACGCAAGCGAACGAGACCGCCGCAAGAAGCTAAACACCTTGTACTCTTCACTTCGTGCCCTCTTGCCTCCTTCATATCAAAAGGTTTGTGCTTCAAAACTGTTTTTCTAACTTCTACAAAATCCATCAAGATTAAGGTTTTGTAAATCTTGAAATTAATGGATATATATATATACTAAATTAATTAATTAAAGAAAACCCTTGTTGATATGTGATTCTGCAGAGGAAGCTGAGCATTCCAATGACGGTCTCGGGAGTTGTGAAGTACATACCAGAGCAGAGGCAAGAACTTCAACGTCTGTCTCGAAAGAAAGAAGATCTTTTGAAGAGAATCTCGAGAAAAACAGCGACTTTGAATCATCACCAAGAACAGCTGAGAAATAGAGCAATGATGGAATCTCTAGACTCTTCCTCTCAACAGATCGCGGCAAACTGGCTCACTGACACAGAGATTGCTTTACAGATCGCTACATCGAGCTGGACATCTATCTCCGACATGCTGCTTAGGTTAGAAGAAAACGGGCTTAATGTCATAAGCGTCTCTTCTTCTTTTTCTTCCACCGCAAGGATCTTCTACACTCTGCATCTTCAGGTATATACTTGTCCAACGAGATCTAAACGTGGTACTTCTTACTTTACACTCATAAAGTTAAGAGAATCTAAAAGCTGATTTGTTCTTTGTGCAGATGAGAAGAGATTGCAGAGTGAGATTAGAAGACCTCAATGGTATGCTCTTCGGATTACGACACTCATAAAGAGAGATGAGAGTTTAAAATCTCCGTTAGTCAATGTTAGAATTTTTGTTTAGAACTGTACTCTTCTCAGTCTTCTGTAACATTTTCTTCTTATATTTTCTTATTGTTAAAATTAATGATTATTTGACTCGGAAACTTTATTCAATAAAGAGACTATGCAAATTTATGGGATGATTATATATAGCAGTTGAATGCAGTTATTTTTAACTGAATTACTGTACAGTTATAGCAACCATGGTATAGTAAAGATCACACAGGACAGTAAGAATATTGTCCCACACATTGATCTATGAATATGAAAATGATTCTTGATTTGCTCCTCCATAGTCCACCATTTTGTATCAATCCTTCTGTTTTAACTGCAACATGCTTGAATGATGAAAATCTCTATGCCGATTGAAATGTGACTTCACCGGTGGCTGTTCTTACATAAGCAGCAGAAGCTTCAGGAGTATCTTCCTCACTCGGCGGAACCAATTGCCAGAACAGGGGCAGATACTTGTCCCACTCCTTCAGAATCGCTTCCCCTTTGCTGCTTCCGGTTTTTTCCTTAATTTTAACCAAAACAAAAAGAGAGTTTTATACACTGAGTGGTATTTGAGAGGAGGGAGATATTTTGTTGTTTTAGGACTTACGACATGAGCTTCGATTAAGCTCTTTAGCTGCAATTCCCCTGCAGGTGCAGTTACTCTCTGCATCTTCACTATTTCTTTGTTCACCTGTAATGGATTTTGTTAATACTCTTTCTTTTTTTTATCTTCACTATTTAAAACTTAACCTAAAAGAAAGAAATGGATACAAAGAAAGAAACCTTGGGAAGAAGAGTGTCGTCTTCATCAAGAAGGTAAGCTAAGCCTCCGGTCATACCTGCAGCAACGTTTCTTCCCACCCTGTTACAATTGAGAACATTTCAGATTTCAGTTTACAGAGTTGTTTATCTCAAAAAATTCTCATCCAGAGGGTTTTGGATTATTGAAGTTTACTCACTTTCCAAGCACGACGACACAGCCACCAGTCATGTACTCACAGCAATGGTCTCCAGTGCCTTCAACAACTGCTTCAGCGAGTGAGTTTCTCACTGCAAATCTTTCTCCAGCTTTGCCTCTAGCGAATATCTGACCGCCTGTGGCACCATACAAGCAAGTATTCCCGACGATCGTTGCTTCCTCGGGCACAAACCCGATTGTGTCTACAGGAGTTACCACTACTTCACCACCAGCCATTCCCTTCAAAAAAAAGATCAACCATTTCACTGATTTGATAACAAAGAAAGTGTTGATGCAAGAAAACTGATTTCTATGCATTTTTTTATGCTAGTTTACCTTTCCAACGTAGTCATTTGCCTCTCCTATGAGCCGGATGTTCATACCGGGAATCAAAAAGCACGCAAAGGACTGTCCTGCGCTCCCAAGGAAACTGCAGATAAAGAAAAGAGTAAAGCTTGTTTTACTTGAGCTGAAGCAAATCCATTTATACAAAGTTTTAAAGTTGGTTTCTCACGTTAGATTCACTTGTCCGGCAAAACCAGTGTCTCCATACTTCTTTGCGATGACACCAGCAATGCGACCACAAGCCGCACGGTCTATGTTGCATATTTTGATGGTTTTCTCAACCACTTTTTCGTTCTCTATCGCATCCATCACCTGAAGATATTAAAACTGTTAGCAACTACAGTCACCGGAACAAGGTGGTGAGAAAGAGCAGTGAAAGACTTGTGTTACCAATGGATCTTCAAGAATATCGTCATCGAGAACAGGTCCGTTTGTATGAACATCCTGCTTCCTGATTTCAGTACTGCTCATTGAAGGTAGTCCAACAGACTGAAAAAAGGAAGAAGAAGAGAAATTAGAACAATTGATACAAATGATTTTTCATTTCATGTAGAGTCTGGATACAGTCCATATACCGAAAGAAGATAACTCAGATCGAGATGCTGAGTTTTCACTAGCGAAATGTCCCTTGGTCTCAGTAACTCTGTTCGTCCAATGATGTCATCTAACTTGCTGTATCCTAACTGCGCTAAGATACCTCTCACCTGCCGAGAAAAGATTCTCCTTCAGATGAGATCAGGACAGGAGAAGTCTTAGCGAATGAGACAGTAAGAAGTGGCTAACCTCTTCTGCAACGTACAAGAAGTAATTGACAAGATCACCAGGCACACCAGGGAATCTTGCACGCAGTTCTTCTCTCTGAGACCATTCAGAGTGGTGGTACAAGCGTTGGTGAAAATCAAGAAAAGATGAATAAGAGGCCAAGGAAAAATTAAGAGATATTTTGAGTTTACCTGACTTGCCACACCCACTGGGCAGTTATTAGTGTGGCAAATACGAGCCATAACACAGCCAGTAGCAATCATTGCCAAAGAACCAAATCCGTATTCATCAGCTCCCATAGCTGCAGCCATTAGAACATCGACACCACTCTTTAAGCCTCCATCGATTCTTAGAATGACTCTTTCCCTGAGTCCATTTTCGATAAGAGTCTGCAAAAGAGAATAAAGCAAGCAGAGGAAATTAGTTTTTGTTAAGAGACTCAAAGCGTCCAAGAGGATTAGTACCACATGGTAGTCAAGAGGTTTACTTGGTGAGTTTCTGTTAGTCCAAGTTCCCACGGCCCACCAGCGTGTTTTATGGAGCTTATTGGACTAGCACCGGTGCCACCATCATGCCCTGATATCTGAAAATCATATCAAAAAGGAACAATGAAAAGTCTTGGATGATGCAAAATAAAAACATGTGAGCAACAAGAGAAAATGTTATATTTTCAAGTTGATGATACCTGAATAATATCAGCGTTGCCCTTTGCAACTCCAGAAGCAACTGTTCCGATTCCAGCTTCTGCGACGAGCTTGACTGATACTTTTGCATTTGGATTGATCTGTTTGTTCAGTTGGAAGTTAGATTATATGGACTTCCTTTTGATTAGCTCAGCTGTTCATAGATTTCTGAAACTATTGATTACCTGATGTAGATCAAAGATCAACTGAGCAAGATCCTCTATTGAGTAAATATCGTGGTGAGGTGGCGGGGATATAAGGGGAACACCAGGTTTAGAGCTTCTTAGCCTTGCGATATATGCGCTGACTTTCTTTCCAGGAAGTTGACCACCTTCCCCAGGCTTGGCACCTTGTGCAACTTTGATTTCCAATTGATCTGCATTGACCAAGAATGTTGGTGTGACTCCAAAACGCCCTGAGGCAACCTGAGAGTATACAAATGCATTAGATGAAGGTTTAATATCAAAAAAAGTTACCATCAATGATTATCTTGCAGAACATAGGTGAAGATAGAAGTTATTGCTTTTGGGTCTCTTCTAGTACAAAATGAGAATATGACCTGCTTGATAGCACTTGTTGCAATATCTCCGTTTTGAAGACCTTTGAGATGTGGTAATGTTGGTGAATATCCATCAACCACATCCGTAAGCGGCTTCCAGCGGATAGGATCCTACAGAGAGAAACAAATAAAACAGAGCATTAAATTCTGATTTTCTTGCTCAAAGGTGTGCTATCAGAAAGAGAAAATGGAGATTTCTACCTCTCCACCTTCTCCAGAGTTTGATTTCCCACCAATCCTATTCATTGCAATAGCAATAGCTTCATGAGTTTCTCTTGAAATAGCACCAAGTGACATTCCACCAGTACAAAATCTCTGAACAATAGAAGCGGCGGGTTCGACTTTCCCCACTGGGATCGGTGCACGATCACTCTTAAACTCAAGGAGATCACGGAGGACCTAAGGAGAGAGACAGATAAATAGCCCCAAGTGCTCAGAAATAAGTGAGCTTACTCAAGCTATGAAATACTAAAGATGGCTTGATATGAAGAAACTATATACTCACGTTAACAGGTCGGTTAGCGAGATGTTGTTGATAGACCGCATATGCAGTTTCACTCTTTTCACGGACTGCCTTGTGGAGCAACTTTGACATCTCTGGGTTGTTTGAGTGATACTCACCTAATATAACAAGAGTTTTGTAAATGGAAATGCATAGAACATATTGATTTTAATCAAAAAGTGAGAAAAGTTGAGGGCGTGTTCTTAAAATTTTGTCTTTTTACCTCCAGGCCTGAATTGAATAAAGCCGAAATTTTCTAATCGCTTTGTTGTATCCTCAGAAAAGGCCTTTACCCAGAAAGACAATGTCTCTCTCGCCAACTGAAAGAAGATAGCATTTTCTTAAAATCAATGTGGATTTGATCAGGGTTATAAGAAAAAAAATCATTCTCACCTCATCAAAGGTGAGTCCACTGATTTTTGACACACTTCCAGTGAATGCAAGATCAACAACCTCCTGCCCCAAACCATATATCTCAAATATCTGAGCACCGCAGTAACTGAACAAGGAAAATGCCATGTCAGAAGTTGTACAAATGTACATATTATTTAAGAGGTAGATAGAAAATATTAGATGAAAAATAAACGGAACCTTGAAAGCAATGAGATTCCCATTTTAGAAAGAATTTTAAGAAGCCCTGCAGTGACCGCCTGCAAGATAGGCGATGTGGAAGTCAGAATCCTTTATAATGTTTAAACAACTAAAAGACCTGTCTTGTGAAAACATGTTAAGAACGTGTACTGAAATTCTCACCTTGGTATAATTCTTCTGAGCTTGCTCAATGGTTACAGTAGGAATTTTTCCATTCCGCATTAAGGCCACAGTTTTGTTACTTAAGCGCCATTGTCTACATGTCTCCAGTGCCAAGTATGGGCATACAGCGCTGTGGAAAGTTTTCACAAAGCATACTTATTCATAAAATGAATATGATGGTCGAACATAATAAAACTCAGAAAATTCAGAGTTAACCAAAGAGACAAACCTTGCACCATATCCAATCAAACAAGCAAACTGATGCGTGCTGAAACACTGGGCGGTATCAGCAACAATGGAAGCTGACATCCGCAAGCCGTTCTGAATAAGATGTTGATGGACGGCCCCAACAGCTAACATTATCGGAATTGCAGGCCTGGTCGGTTCCTGAAAGAGCCACATTACCAGAGAGTTATAGACTGGAAAAGGTTTATATTAGCAGAAAAATGAAGTTTCAGCTCAACCATACTTGAATAAAGAAACTATATTACATTTACCAGGCTATCAGATCGGTCAGAAAGAATGAGCAGCTGAGAGCCACTTCGGACAGCATCATCAGCTGCTTCACAAAGATAATATATAGCCTTTTGCAATGAACCTTCAACCCCTTTCCTTATATCGAAATATGTGGACAGAATCTTGGGTTTCAGGTGTGGATCTTTCATTAACTCCTCAATTCCTCCTTCATTTAACACAGGGTTAGACAGAATAACCTGATTCACAAAAAAAGAACAGAAGCATTCATAAACTGATAGTGTGAAACAAAATGGGGGAAAATGGTGGGTTTATTCCGACTTATAACAGAGGGGATGTAATCAAGAGTCAAAACCTGTGAGGCATTCTCAGGACCAAGCTCCAATATATTTCCACGTTTTCCAATATTTACTTCAAGAGACATAACCAAGCCTTCCCTAAGGGGATCAATGGCAGGGTTTGTAACCTGAAACCAGGCCATACGGTTTAGTTAAGAGAAAGGGCACCTTTACATACAGTAGATTCCTATGACTTAACGTACCTGCGCAAATCTTTGCTTGAAATAATCGTAAAGCATATGTGGCTTTTGAGACAATCCTGCCAGCGGAATATCATCACCCATGCAGAAGGTTGGTTCCTTTCCTTGGGAAGCCATAGATTCAATGACCATTTGCACATCCTCACTTGAATAACCGAATGCCCTGATAACATGTGATTTGTAAGTATTACCTTCTGAATGATCAAAGAAACAAGAGGCATATCTAAACAAAAGATGCAAGTTGAGGAATATTTACTGTTGGGTTCTTAGGATTTCTTCGTTTTCCATGACCGTTGAGGATTTGAAATTCACAGGCTTCAAGGTTCGGGAGTTTTCTTTAATCCACTTTCCATATGGATTGAATGATGATATCCGCTTCTTGACCTCTGTGTTCTCATATACCTGCAAGTTGGACGAGTTATGAGTCAGCTAAAGAGTTATATCTCCGGTGGTGTTGTCAATACAGAAACTGTAAGAATCTGTTGAAAAAGAGTAACCGAGATTGGACAGCGCATCTACCAACCAACCTGGCCATTAATCAGGTCAACAGCAATCATCATGCCCGGTCCTAGACGGCCTTTCATGGTGACTTTCGCCTCATCAACTGGTACAACTCCGACCTAAACAAGAAAAGAATGTGAGAAGTATGTCATCAGAAAGAGCATTTTCCATTTTTCATGACAGACATTTGCATTGTGAGTTACAGCAATCTCATCTCCATTTCATAGCGACCAGATATATATATATATATACTTTATCTGGTCGACCATCTCCATTTCATACCAGCAATCTCATCTTCTTTTTTAACTAGAAGAGCGCCAGTTTGAGATGCAATTCATTTTGCCAGCTTGTCTCTTCAAACATTCCTGAGAGATGAAATATTTTGCCCAGAACTATCTTGATATTCTCCTGTCATTGGCTAGGACTCAAGTCTGACTTAAACTACGTATAAGTTGTTACAAAGGTGAATTGGCTTCTCTTACATAGCGAGTCTTGTGAAACCAGTAAATCTGGTGGTAGGGTGCTTTGGACCATCATGATGAATCAAAAAGTTACTTCTATAGGTTAAATGGGCATATGAATTACCTCAGATGCAACATAGACGACATTGTCACTTGTACGCCAGTATCGGGCAGGACGAAGCCCATTGCGGTCAAGACACGCCCCAACTGTTTTTCCATCACTAGGTGACGAATTCAAGTAGCAAGTGTCAGATAAACCTGAGGAGAAGGCGAGGAAAAGAATGGAGAAACGATGGGGAATAGAAGCCAGAGCTCAGACAATAACAGGCAAACAAATGCGGTGACTCGACCCAAAGGTGATAACAAAGTCCCTAGGCTGATTCCAGAAAACAAATACTTGGCTTGATGACCTTTTCTAACAACCTGATCTAGTATGAAGGGTTAATGCAGCCAATCCTCAAACGATTTACCTGAACAAAAGTAATGCAGGACCATCCCAAGCCTCCATTTGTCCTTTGTAGTAGTCATAGAAATCTACAACCTGCAGTGAAAGAAGCAAATTCCATCGCATGAAGAGGTAATAAAACAGCTTGGTGGTAAATAAGAAAAGACATGTATGTAAGGAAGTAAAACATATGTCAGCGGAAATATTTACAGTCATCACCAAACAAAAACAACAGACATCACCAAATGACAACTGCTCTCTAAAAGCACAGTTCATGAATGTTCCAGTTGCCAGAAAAGATCATTAGAAACATGAACCCAAGCAAGCCAAATAACAACCAATCGCATAGAAGACAAAGATGACGCATTTCAAATGTAACTCTGGAAGAGCAAAACAGAACATTCGTGTTAAATGGAATATGATGATCAACATTACCTCAGGATAGTTGATAGATAAGGTTGGATGGTTTTTGTACGCCTCGGGGACAAGAATCATTAGAGCTTCCTCTGGAGTTCGGCCACTTCTTATTAGTATCTGCAGGATATCCAAATGAGTTGCAAGTTAATTTAGTAGCTGTAGTAAAACATCTGCGTCAGATGATCTGACTATGATTCTCATGACAAAATATCATATAAAATACACTATGCACAAGAAGCAAACGCCACTTACTTCTGCAGCACTATCAAGGTTGGCAGAGTCTGAGCCCCTGGGATTACCAAACGGACGAATTTCATTTTCACGGCCATTCCAAACAGAAGACTTCAAAGAAGCTTCTCGAGACTGCATCCAATTTAAGTTCCCCTGCACATTTTCAAACAAAAAAAAAAATATTCTTGAGCTTAGACACTTCGTTGTAAAGTACAATGATGAATCCTAACACAATGTCCAGAAATAGAGGAACCTGTATGGTATTGATCTCCCCGTTATGTCCAAGAAACCTCATTGGTTGAGCAAGAGGCCACCTGGGACTAGTGTTTGTGCTGTACCTTCGATGATAAATAGCAAAGGGAGACGTATAAAGCTCATTCTGAAGGTCTAGATAAAACATTCCAAGAGCTTCGGATCGAAGCATTCCCTTGTACACTATGGTTTGGTTGGAGAGTGAACAGAAATAGAGCTCACTTCCCCAACTCTCAGTAGCCACTGCCCTCTCGATTAATTTCCGGCAGATGTAAAGTTCCCTTTCGATGTCATCCGTGCTATCTTCCTTTGCGATTTTCACAAACACTTGCTGTATGTTAGGCATTGTCTCTTTAGCGTTTTTACCAACAATGGGAGCATTCACAGGAACTTCCCTCCACCCAAGAATCTGTAACCCTTCTTTTTCAAATATGTTTTCAACAACTACAAGAAAGAAGAAAAATACTTAAGAGTAACATACTGATCGATCCGTATTGCTTTGAGGCAAAATTGATATGATTTAGGAGTCACCTTGTTTGGCCTCTTGCATAAAGGCATCCTCTTGTGGAAGAAAGATCATTCCAACACCAGTATGCAACTTATCAAAAGGAGAAAGGCCCTGTTCCTTGGCCCAGACGTTAAAGAAATCCCAAGGAATGGAAGACATAAGACCAGAGCCATCACCAGAATCATTGTCTGCTCCACAGCCTCCACGATGTTCCATACACCCGAGAGCAATAAGAGCATCCTTGACGACTCCATGTGAAGGTATGTTATCTAAGTTGGCTATGAACCCAACTCCACAAGCTCCTCTTTCAGACAGAATATCCTCCAAATTAGCTACCTGCTTTAAGATCAATCATCACCCAGAAACAAAAATAAACCAAACCTTAGAAACGTATCATCAAAGCTTGAATTTTTTACATAAAAAAACTCTTCATTTCCAAAGCCCAAAAGGCGTAAATTGCACGTTGGGTGTTCGTGAAAATATCTCAGAGAAAAAACTAAAGAAACGAAGAAACGGACCTGGGGTTTTAAAAAGGAAGGAGAAGCGAGATCTTTATCAGATAGGCCATGGACACGTTCAAGGTCGATAACGGCACGAACAGAGGATAGACGAGACAGAGAAGAAGCGCGTGAGTTAGAGGAAGAATCTCCACGAAGTCTGCGTCTGGTTCTCTTGGACTTATTACAGTACAATCCAACGAAATCGACGAAGAAGAAGTTCTTGTCAGAAGAAGAGAGAACAGAGCTCGGTGTTGTGGAGAGAAGCTTAGGAACAGGGGAAAGAGATTTCATCGCCATTGAAAAGAAAAATGAGAGGCGTGTGTGGAAAATAAGATAAATGGGTTTAACATTAAAACCGGGAAAATAAATAAATAAAATAAGATAAATGGGAGAAGAAAAGAAGAAAAAATAAGAAGACGAAGAAGAAGAAGAGGAAGATAACAGATGAGTGATGAGAGCTTACTTGACCTCTTCTCTCTCTCACTCTCTGTCTTCCTTTCTTTTTCTCTCTCTCTATCTCTCTGTTTCGTATTTATTCGTCTTTTGCATATTCGCTTTTGAGAAAAAGTGTCTGGTTACAAGAGAATCGTTGGGGGATATTTTGGGGATTTTAGTATCACTGTTATAGTGCACAACAACGAATTTTCTTTCCAATTTTCCGGTTTTTTAAGGAAAAAACAAATGTTTTGAGTGGTAACGGTCGGGAATCTGGGACCGCCATTTTAGAGATCGGGTGCTCCATACAATTAAATTGGTCTATTAAACCGGACCGAGGCATGAAATTACTAATAAATGAATAATTGTGACTTTTGGTAGAGGAAAGATGGTGACTACTTCTCCTGAAAATTCCCACCACAAGACTTGTTCGTTAAGCAAATTAGGATTATAATTCAAATTTAGAGAAAAAGACAAATGGAGAAATATCGTTTTTCTGTCATTTCAAAGTTTAGAAATTCATATGTTGAAATCGGAAGAAATCTTCCACATAAATTTCCATCTATATGTTCTGAAATGTTGCTATCCATGGATGAAATAGAAAGTGTTGTTTTTCCAACGAAAAAAGTTGACAAGTTGTACAAAATTGTGTTTGACGTACTAGTTTTGATTCGATATATATTTTTCAAAGAACAATTTTGACATTATAATTGTGTCATTTAGGAATAGGTTTCCCATGTTTGACCAAAAAAAAAAAAAAAGGAATAGGTTTCCCATTGTGTTTATTTTGGCAAACATACACACACTTATATATCTATTTAAATATGTGAATTTACGAAAAGACACGTAGTAAGGTATGAGTTGAAGTGTGTGTGTGTGTGGCTGAAATGGACTTGAGCTCATAAAGAAGCCTTTGGGATATGAATGAATGACCTTAAAGTTGTTCTAAAAGCCACCTTCTCTCTATCACATTCCCGTTCCCTCTCAACTATTATGATAAGATAAGAGCTACAGCTTATCTTTAGTTGGCGTATCACGAGATTAACACCCAAAAAGGAGCAGCACACAAGCACCAAACTGAACAGATGTGAGACGACACTTGCTGGAAATACCAAATTAGATAACAGAGTCTTATAAAATCTTTGTTGTTGTTTGGATCCACAGGTCTCTTTTTGATGAGTACAATAGTCATTTAAGGTCAAAATAGTTAATGGTATTTTTAAAGTTTTTTTTTTTTTGTAAAAATATAGGGTATACTGTTTAGAAATATACAATCCCAAAGACTCAAACTTTGAACTGTGAAAAGAAAAAGAAAAAGAAAAAAAAATCCTATGAATTTACCACAAAATTATAGTTACTTCAATATTAGCAAAATAGCCCATATGTTTAAGACAGCCAGCCAATATTTTCAAGACAGTCCGTATGTTTAGGACAGCCCATATGTTTAAGACAGCCCAAGTCTCTGTTTTTTTGTTCTCAATTGCTTTGGAAACGGCGGCAAAATTCTTGTTTTTGTAATTAAATATTTACTTATCGTTCTCTTTTACATATTTAAATAAAAATTAATTTATTAAAAATCAGATATGAAGGGCTTTTAGGGTTTTATCTTTTTATACAGAGAAGATGAAAAACCTCTTGAGTTTTCCAGTTTTCAATTCCATGGCGCTTCTTCAGAGAACCCCTTATCTTCGTCGTCTCTGGCTCATGGCTTCTCGTCCTCATCTCTTCTCTAACTCTCTCTCTCCTTCTCTTCACCGTCACAGCTCATCTCTATGCTCGCCTCCATTCTCCTTCCAATGTCCCAGGTTCCCTCTCCCGCTCTTCTTCCTTTTTTTTTTCCAAGTTTCTGTATAATCGCCGATATACAAGAGAGAAGCTTCACATTCGCATTCTTAGTTTCAGTACTTTATTTACTTGGGTTGGGTTATTGAAATTACCAAAATGGCTTGAAAATTGGCAATGTTAACCTGTAGTCTCTTGATTCTGGGTTTTTCATAAAGTCTATGTCTTTGGAGACTTATGGGCTTCGTTTGCTTACCTGAGACTGCTGCGAAATTTTGCACTCAAGAGTGTGTTATTGTTGTCTTTCAATTTCAGGGTAAAGTTTCAGCTAAGCAGCGTTTTGAATCAAAGGCTAATACAAAGAAATGCAATCCCTTCAAGGTCTTTTATGTCATCCACCGTGTCCAACGAGACTTTCCAAGAGAGCGCCACATCTAAGAATTACAGTTCCGAGCAAATTCAAGTAATTTTTCTCTTTATTGCTGTTTAGCTGCATAGTTGAAACACATTTCTGTTGCTATAGTTGTTGACCTCTTTCTTACCACAGATTGTGTCAAGTCATTCTTTTTATTTATTTATTTCAAAGTTTACATCTTTAAATTCTTTATGTTACATTAGGTGCTGGAAGGCTTGGACCCTGTCAGAAAACGGCCAGGAATGTATATCGGAAGCACTGGAACTCGGGGTTTGCACCATCTGGTAAGTGTTTGCACCATCTCGTATTGACCGTTGAGCTCTGTTTTTGTTTCTCTAATGTGACCTCTTTCCTTAGGTTTATGAGATACTCGACAACGCAATTGATGAGGCTCAAGCTGGTTATGCTTCAAAGGTTGATGTCGTTCTTCATGCAGATGGTTCAGTCAGTATTATGGACGATGGACGTGGGGTATGTGATATCTTTCACCTTCTCATGCTACCAAATCTAACCTTGCAAATAAGGATTGTAGTTTTGTGAACCATAGTCTATTCTCGTTTTGTCATTGGAGTTGATATACAACGCTTTTCTTGCAGATACCCACGGATTTGCATCCTGCAACAAAAAAATCTTCCCTGGAGACTGTGCTCACGGTATTGCTACTTTAAAGATAACTATTGTATTTTCACGATAGTTCGATGACCTTATTATTACTATCTTATAGTAATCATGCAATTTATCTGCTTGTTATTTGTGCAGGTTTTACATGCTGGTGGCAAGTTTGGTGGCACAAGTAGTGGTTACAGTGTCTCTGGTGGATTACATGGTGTAGGTTTATCAGTTGTAAATGCTTTGTCTGAGGTGCGTTCTAAATCTCTACTCACAGCGCTTCTTCTTTTCGATTGGAAATATATCCCATTTCAGTGATTTGTGAAATTCTAGGGCCTACTATGAGAATGTTAAGAGGAAAAAGTTGGGAATGTATCCTTAATAACTGCAGGACATTTGGAATGACTTGAAGTTTGATTAGAGCAAATGACTATAATTAGCAGAACAATACAGCTAACTTAAAAGCTTCCTCTGTCTATTGGTTTGCAGGCCCTGGAGGTCACAGTTTGGAGAGATGGGATGGAGCATAAGCAAAATTATTCTCGTGGAAAGCCCATAACTACACTCACACGTAGTGTCCTCCCACCAGAGTCAAAGGGAACTAAAGGGACAAGCATCAGGTTTTGGCCTGACAAAGAAGGTTTTGCCTCTTTTCCACTCTTTACTACTTAATTTACCCTCCCCAAAATTGGATTTGATGATTAATTGTCGTTTTTGGTATTAACTGTTTTTCAGTGTTCACAACTGCAATTGAGTTCGACCATCACACTATCGCTGGACGAATTAGGGAGCTTGCTTTTCTAAATCCAAAGGTGATTTTGTTTTTTGTTTTTTTATTTATTCTGAATTGCAAAGGTCAAATTGTTTTACTTTCAAGACTTGAGAATCCATTGTAGTTTGCTTCATTGGAGCATCCTTAGGTTATATCAGTTCACTTTGGGCAAAGGGTGATGTTGTATGATTCTTTTGTCATAACGAATTGCTCTGTTTTTATGTTTGCAGGTTACCATCTCTCTAAAAAGAGAGGATGATGATCCTGAAAAGAACCAATATACTGAATACTTTTATGCTGGAGGATTAACGGAATATGTCAGTTGGCTAAATACTGATAAGGTGAGAATCTGCACATCCAAATAACTTTTTCTCTGCTAACTTAACCTAGCTAACAAGGTATGTTGAGCACTATTCTCGGAGTAGTTGATTGCTATCAAGGGCTCTATCCTAGCATGTCTATGTGCCACTATCATTAACTCAGATTAAACATACCATCACTGTAGTCATATCATAACTATGATTTTACTGCTTCGGTTACTTGAAAAGATTATCTGAAAATTCTTCTATGTAGAACCCGATTCATGACGTGCTGGGTTTCAGAAAGGAGACAAATGGTGCTACCATTGACGTTGCCCTTCAGTGGTATGTTGTTTGTCCTACTATACTCATTAATCATTATGATACCATCTAACTTGTATTCTCTTACGAGGCAATCTGCCTGAGGTCACCAGACCCACAGAACTGAACACTTTGGCCTCATGATACTTTGTACTAAATTGGGTCAATAAAGTTGTAAACCTTTGGTCATGTTATTGTGGACATGCTGTGTTTGTTTTACACAAGAAACTACTTATTATGCGACCATTCAAAATTGATCTGATCTTATTGGCTTGGCACATTGATGTACCAGGTGCTCAGATGCATACTCAGACACAATGCTGGGATACGCCAATAGCATCCGCACAGTTGATGGTGGAACACACATCGAAGGTGTGAAAGCATCATTAACAAGGACTCTTAATACCCTTGCAAAAAAGTCAAAGACTGTGAAGGTATGACATCAGTAACCAGCTTATAGCTTATGCGGCTATTTCTGTTTCCTTTTTACTAGTTTCAATAGGTTTTACTCTAAAACGTTCTTAGTTCCTCTATGCGTTTACAGAGTGAACAATGTACTTATACATGTACATGGTTGAACTGTAGAACGTTGAAGTTCTCTTTTTCCGTATGTCTATAATCTTCTTAAATTTTTGTTGGATTTGTTTTCAGGAGAAGGATATTAACTTAAGTGGGGAACATGTGAGAGAAGGATTGACCTGTATTGTCTCAGTCAAGGTGCCTAATCCTGAGTTTGAAGGTCAGACAAAGGTACTGGAACCCGTAATGATGGTCTTTTTGCCTTATTATGATCTCTAGCCATCAGGAAGCAATTTTTTCTCCCTCATTCGTGGAAATTTACCCCAGTAAATATAATTTATCTCATAATCCCCATTTTCCCTTGCAGACAAGATTAGGAAATCCAGAGGTGAGAAAAATTGTTGACCAATCAGTTCAGGAGTATCTCACAGAGTACTTGGAATTGCATCCAGATGTACTTGAGAGCATTATTTCCAAATCCCTTAACGCTTACAAGGTATCCTTTCAATGCACATATCAATACATTTACATCCTCACCTAGAAGCATGCACCAAATGAATCTTTCAACTCACAAAAACTGTTACGGCAGTCTATAATTGGCTATCTATTACTGTAATTGAGCGTATTGCTTTATGCTTTCTAGGTCCTTCATGTTATCTGTCACCCGCTCTGCTTATTAATGTGTTAGTTGCTAACTTTCAAACCATGCTTTCTCTCTATAGGCTGCTTTGGCTGCCAAGAGGGCAAGAGAGTTGGTCAGATCAAAAAGCGTTTTGAAGTCTTCATCACTTCCTGGGAAACTGTCTGATTGCTCATCAACGGATCCTGAAGAATCTGGTATGAATTCTCCAGCATGATAATGTCCTTTGTGTAATAATTGATAAAAGATAAACATGATTGAAAAGATCTGATCCTCTTACAACAATTACATCCCTTGGCCATCTTCTCCAGAGATCTTTATAGTCGAAGGAGATTCTGCTGGTGGCAGCGCAAAACAAGGCCGCGACAGGAGATTTCAGGTAATCGCAATAAGCGGGGTTGATTGTTGATCCATCGATCCTTGAAAGAACCTACATTTAATATCCAAACAAGAAGCCTAGGACTAGACCAGTCAGCTACTAAATCTTATCTTTTATTAGCCAAAAGACATCGTCTCTTCTGTGAAATTGGAGAATCTGCTGATATTATTAATGAATTTGGTCGAAGTAAAATTGCCTAGGAGTTATGGAGACAGTATGTCGTGCTTCTCTTTTACAGTGTGTAACACAGATTTTGGAATTTTGCAGGCAATTCTTCCTTTGAGAGGTAAAATTCTCAACATCGAAAGAAAGGATGAAGCAGCCATGTACAAGAATGAAGAAATACAAAATCTGATTCTCGGTCTAGGCCTCGGAGTAAAGGTGATATATTCTTTTTTCCATCCTTTCATCTCTTTTGGTTATTTCTTGAAAACTCAATGCAATACGTAACTGTTTTCAGGGAGAGGAGTTTAAGTTGGAAAACTTAAGGTATCATAAGATCATCATCTTGACAGATGCCGATGTTGATGGTGCGCATATCCGAACACTACTCTTGACCTTTTTCTTCAGATACCAGGTACTAGTTTTGGATTGAACATAAGTGTCCCTTATTTAGTCGGCAGACTTAATCTAGTTAAATTTGACTTTTTTTGTTTTATGACAGAGAGCCTTGTTTGATGCGGGTTGCATATACGTCGGAGTTCCACCTCTTTACAAGGTAGGTTTTGTATTTCATGATCTTCAGAACATTTGTGCTTCAGATTTGGGAATTTCTCACCAAAAGAAGTAAGCTGCTTCTCTTTAAAAATGACCAGGTTGAGAGAGGAAAAGATGCACGGTATTGTTATGACGAGGCAGAGCTTAAAAAGACCACCTCTAGCTTCCCTTCAAACGCATCCTACAGCATTCAAAGGTTCAAAGGTAAAACTGAGCTTGTGGTCTACATTGTCTGGCTTTTTTACATAATGAGTCTCGAACGTCAGGATCCAATGGTAGATATAGCCTTGTATAAAGTTAAACTGGAGTATGTTTACGCCTTGATTTTGTTCACCACCGGATACTGTTTTGCTTTGACAGGTTTGGGAGAGATGATGCCTGAGCAGCTTTGGGAAACAACAATGAATCCAGAGACAAGGATATTGAAGCGACTAGTTGTCGATGATATAGCTGAAGCTAGCATGACATTCTCATCTCTTATGGGCGCTCAGGTAAGCCATACGTACTTGGTTGTTTCTTTTGGATTGAAAACCTTACATTTTCGCAAGTCCTTGACTGCATTTCATTGTTTCCGATTGTCAGGTCGATGTCCGTAAAGAGCTCATAAAAAATGCAGCCACTAAAATTAATCTTCAGCGTCTCGATATATAGGAATAATAGGAAACTGCTCGAGGTTGGTTCATGTATTTGCCTTTAGATTATGATCTATGGTTACCGTCGTGACGTATCTTTTCGGTGTAAAAACGTTTATGCTATGGTATTTTAATATTTATATATTGAAAAATGCATTTGGTAGGATTTCTCCGTTTGAACACGGATTAATTCAGTAATATTTTATTTCATCTCAAAGAAAACAAAGATTACAACAAATCTGGAAATTTGAAGACCCTTAAAAAGGGAGTTTTATTAATCGATGGTCTACAACGATCTCATTATCGGAAACTCATCTTAAAAAAAAAGGAAAAATGCAACAGAAACATCAAATAAGGTTTCATAGAATAAAAAAAGATAAGACCTCTCGATCCACATACGACATGGACGAGGAGGATGATGATGACGACGACGATGGTTCTCTAGGGCCTGGCGTCACCGTCAAAGCCACGCTGGAGAAATCCAACGGAGGAGAGGTGTGAAACATCGCTCCACGAATCGATGACCCACTTGTCGTCGTCACGGAAGTGGACAACATTCACAGAAGCATTCAGGAGTTTCCCGGCGGAGGAAGCTTGTGTGATCCTCATGTAAATTGCCCTCAACACTCCTCCATGAGTCACCACTATCACTCTCTCTCCTTCCATTTCCACACATAAAGTTATTAACAAGATCTATACTAAAAACTATGTCATGAATCATGATAGAGATTGATTGAGATACCTTTGTGCTTCTTTGCAATCTGCTCAAGAGCATTCATGGATCTGTCACAAAGCTGGTCAAAGCTTTCTCCTCCTCCCTTTATAAACACACGCAGTAATTAAATACTGATAACAGTTAAGTAAATTAGAGTGGTAAAAATATGAAAAAAGCTTACAGGAATTTCGAGGTCATTTTGGGAAGAGAAGAAAGCAGAGTAAGCTTCAGGTTCTTTCTCTGCTGCGTCTATCCAATACAGCCCCTGAAGACTACCCACATGCCTCTCCTTCAGGTCAGCTACGTCAGTCACCTGCAGTTTGCATGATATGTCGACTATATATAATGCGATTCAAGAATTATAAAGATTGATGAATAATATAGAGAGATATTTCACACACCTCGGAACAGAAACAAGCTTTTGCTATCATCAGAGCAGTGTCTTTGGCTCGCTTCAGATCTGATGAATACACAGCAATGGATTTCGCCTCTTTCCCCAANTGAATACACAGCAATGGATTTCGCCTCTTTCCCCAACCCCTCAGCGATCTAATGATTGTTAGAAAAAAAAAAAAAAAAAAGATCAAGTGTTAAAAAAATTAAATATGATTTTTACCAAAAAAAAATTAAATATGATGTGGATCATGTATCAAATAGCTAGAATATATAAAAAAGGATCTGATCTTAACTGCAGCAGCCTGCTTTTGTCCAACCTCGTTAAGCTCTGATTCCATTTGTCCCTGCATTTTCCAATTTTTATGTTAATATATATGTGTATATTAGTAGAATTTTACATGTATATCTATATAGATACCTGGATTCTTCCAGCAGCATTCCAAGTGGTTTCTCCATGGCGAACAAGAACAATCTCAGTCACTTCACTCTTAACTTCGACATCCTCTTTCCACTCCTTCACGGCATCGATGTTGCTGCATTTTTATAAATTCACAATATGATATAACATCAAACATACGTGTGCGCGCATGCATGGACTTTTCACCGTCGTGCAACATTGGAAATACTATAACTAATCAGTTTTCTTTCAGAATGAAGATATGACACTGAAAAATTTAATAGTGAATTAGCACATCTGAACCAGTTACATTTTTAAGACGTGCATAATATGTAACAGAATATCAACGTGAAAACTTGGTGGATGTTTTATTTTTTGAACAAAACTTGGTGGATGTTTATACATGAATAAAAAAACTAATGGTGAAATCGTGTTTTGAAAATATATGGAAAAAAAAAGGTACCATTCACGACCCATGTTATTGGTTTGTGTCGACCGAATGTACAATCTCTGATCTGGAAGAGAAAGAAGAAGAAGCTGTAGAGAGAAGAGAAAGAGGTATTGGTACTTATGATAAAGTCGATTTGGGTTTGGCTTTTATAAGAGAACCTCTCCGGTAGTGAGGTACTCTGATCATGTAGTCTCTCACTAAGAGATCTTGTTACTCGTAGATCTGTACCTCCGTTGATAAGATAAATATTAATGAGATACTTTTTGGCACCAATGTACAAGATTTATTATAGCTTGATTCTTGCATATAATTTTTAAATTTTGAAAATTTTCTTAATTTTAAATGTTGATGTGGACCAATAAAATTGGTCTTTAAAGAGCCATATACATAGTTTCCCTCTTTCTTATATGTTATATTGAGAGTATAATTCTAGAATATGAAAAATTTATTAATTTTAAATATTGATGTGGACTAATATGATTGGCTTTTGAAAATATTATACATAACTTCCTTATTTCTTATATATTTACTAGATAAAGCCCTGTGTATATGCGAGANTTTTTGGGAATTTTTTTTTTTTTTTTTTTTTTTTTTTTTTTTTTGAAATAAAAATTACAAAAAAATATTGAAAAATATATGATTATTCTTAAAAAATAAGTAAAATAATATCGAGAACCCGATAAAAAATATCTGAATAATATAAGATACGCAAAAACTTAAATGGTGTATTCCTGTTTAAAACAAAAACAATTTTTTTTTATATCTATATTATGAATATATCTATATAAATAGAAAATATAATATGTTACTAACATTATAATATGGAACTTTTTTCAATTACAATATGGCAAATATATTTTTCCCAACTTTTATCTTATAACATGAGGCATGCAAAAATATTTTTTTTTTCCGTTATAATATGGAATATTTTTACTTTGGAATACGGCAAATATAAGCTTTTCCCTTTTAAACACCTTTTTAAATATGTTTTTTTTTTCCAAAACACATGTCAAGATCTTAATATGAGTAAAATTAAAGTTGACAATTGTCGCTATCCTATGAATTATAAAAATCTTATGTGTCGCAAACAGGTCGCGCACATCTAACTTTATATAATAAGATATATTAATTAATAATATAGTTTAAAGTTTTTTTTTAATTTAAATATTGATGTGGACCAATAGAATTACTTTCAATTTTTGTGGAAGTTCTCAAAAACTTTGTAGACCAATAAAATTAGTTTGGAAACTCTCAAAATTTAAGGTGGAAAAACTTGTAAAAATCATATATTAGAAGTAAAATCAATTCTTTTTTTTTTTTGGTGGAAAAAGTTATGAAAGTATTTTTCGGGGAGGAGTCAATTATGAAATCTTATTTCGGTGGAAAAATAGTGAAATAATAAATTTTCGAGTAAACAACTGTAAAAAATAAAATAAAATATTAGATAGTTTATGGGCTAAATTGATAAATAATCTGGCTTAGTACTAGTATTGGGCCTAGTTTTTTGTTCAGTAATTTCTGCATTAGGGTTTTTCTTCTACTATAAATATACGATAGAGTTTTGTTGCTAGAGGCACCAACATCTCTGGAATTTTGACTATGCAAAATCATGAGGTATGTAAAACTAGTTTATGAACTCTTCTTAAACAAAATTTGTGATATCTTGCATGAAATATATGAGATCTATTTAATGATATGTACTATCTAAACTCTGTTCTATTTGTTCGGTAATCTGAATCGTACTAGAATCAAAGGCTATACATATATTTTATACTTTGTTGGATGCTATAACTAGTTTATAAATTCTTCTTAAACAAAACCTGTGATATATTATTTATGAACTCTTTAAAATTTGTGATATCTCTTTTATATCGTGTATAGATCTTTTATTTATCTCATGAAATACATAAGTTCTACTTAATGATATATACTATCTAAACTCTGTTATGTCGGCGTTAATCCGAATCGTTTTAGGATCAGAGACTACTATACATATCCTTTACATTTTTTTGGATGCTAAAACTAGTTTATGAACTCTTCTTAAACTAAACTTGTGGTATCTTTTTTATATCGTCTATAGATCTTTTATTTTATCTCATAACATACATGTTATTTACTTAATGATATGTACTATCTAAACTTTGTTCTACCGGTTCGCTAATCCGAATGCTTAAACCTTATTTTTGACCATATCTTTTATACTTTGTTGGATGCTATAACTAGTTTATAAATTCTTCTTAAACAAAACCTGTGATATATTATCTATGAACTCTTCTTAAACAAAATTTGTGATATCTCTTTTATATCGTGTATAGATCTTTTATTTATCTGAAATACATTAAGTTCTACTTAATGATATATACTATCTAAACTCTGTTTCGTTAATCCGAATCCTTCTAGGATCAAAGACTATACATATCCTTTACATTTTTTTGGATGCTAAAACTAGTTTATGAACTCTTCTTAAACTAAACTTGTGGTGTCTTTTTTATATCGTCTATAGATCTTTTATTTTATCTCATAACATACATGATATCTACTTAATGATATGTACTATCTAAACTTTGTTCTACCGGTTCCCTAATCCGAATCGTTCTAGGATCATAGGCTATACATATCTTTTACATTTTTTTGGATGCTAAAACTAATTTATGAACTCTTTTTTTAACAAAACTTGTGATATACTTTTTTATATTGTGTATAAATCTTTTATTTTTGTATAGATCTTTTTTTTATCTTATGAAATATAGGAGATCTACTTAATAATATGTACTATCTAAATTTTGTTCTATCGGTTCTCTAATCTGAATCGTTCTAGATATACATATCTTTTACACTTTTTTGGATGCTAAAACTAATTTATGAACTCTTTTTAAACGAAACTTGTGATATATTTTTTATATTGTACCTAAAACTTTTTTTTTTTTTTTTTTTTTCGACAACATAAAATTTTTATTTATCTCATGAAATATATGAGATCTACTTAATGATATATACTATTTAAACTATGTTCCAATCGTTATAGAATTAGAGGCTATACATATCTTATATATTTTTTGGATGCTAAATAATTTTTATTGTTTCAAAACGGTATAAGATTAAGTAAGATAGATAGATGCATGTGATATGAGATTGATTCAGAATAATATATTGCCGGCAACGTATATCAATACATGAAATTAGATGTTTTGTTAAATAGAACGATGGAATGTTCTTTCACCATCAAAATATCCATTAGATCTTAGAAAAATATTTTGTGTATCAAATCAATCTAGTATGTGTTAACCGACTTAACACCTAAAATATTTTCTACATGTAAATGGATTAATATATATATTTTCCTCCTTTTTTAAAAAGATTTCGGATAAATTCATAAATCGGAGAAATTTTGTATATTTTTTTGTTGGCCCTTCAAATCTGTTTTTAGAAGAAGAAACTCTAATGTTTTGAACCTTTTAAATAAATAAACAAATAATGAGGCAAAACACTCTAAGCTACGTCGTTTTTGTTCTCTTTCTTTTGGGTGAGTGACGGACCTGACGGTGTTATGGTTTTCGATGTATGTCCGTATAAATAACCGACTGTTTCATTTTCTGGAAAATGAACAATTAATTAAACCGCTGATGATCCTTACAAATATTAAGGTAGAGATTTCCTTTTTTTTTTTTTTTTTGAAGTTGTAATTCTCTCTCTGACGATCTCGAGATTTTCTCGCGTATTTTTCGGATTCGATTAAGTTGCCGATGGGGTAGGGATGCTGTTATTTCTCCTAGTTCCGTTTTATCTTTCCGGTTTTTCATATATTTCCTTGGAAATATCGAATATATGTTCTTCTGTTGGATTTGTTACGCGTGTTCTTCGTTAGAAATCGATTTGATCGGTTTATCCATAATTCGATTTGATTTTGGCTGTCACATGTTTGGTTGCCCTTTGAATGTTAGAATCTGTCTGTTCTTTCTGGCCAAGTGAAAAAAAAAAGTACATAATTGCACATTCTCTTTCGTCTGAATTGGTTGTATTATTATCAGTGGAGGAAGTTTCTGTTAATATCGTAGCGGACGAAACATTGTGATTTTGATGTGTGTTTTCCAGAAAATAACATGACGGATTTCAATTCATTTTTGTGCGTAGAATCCACTTGTTTGTTCTTCCTCGTTGATGGATTTGATTGAGAAACCTGATCTTTGTTATAGTGAAATAGAAATTGTATGTAATCAACGAGGGTGGTTATAACTTATCAGATCTACTGTAATTCTAGTGCTTCTTCTTGCCAGGAATAAAACTTGTGTTTCGTAAATTTCAGCAATGTACAGTGGAGCTGTAAGAAGGGTATCACGGCAAGATATAAAGCTGGTAAGATTTGGCAAAATCAAATCAAAAGTGAATTGGAATGAGACGGAGATTTTTGCACTTTGTTAAGGGCTCTATGTTGATGTGTGCAGGTTGCATTTGCCATGGAAATGGAGGATAACGATCCGAAAAGCGATCTGTATAACGAATGTTTTTATGCGGGAGACTCGAGAGAATATATTAGGTTGCTGAATGCTAATAAGGTGAGACTTTTCATCCTGCGTCTCAGTTTAAGCTGCTGTTTGAAATTATTCACTGACTGGTCGTCCTCTTCAGAAACCACTACATGATGTGATGGGTTTCAGAAAAGAGAGAAATGGTACCACAATGGACATTGCACTTCAATGGTATGTGCCCCTTTCTTACTGGTGTATGTGGATGTTTTAGTTACGCTGATCTGAGATTCTGATTCTGGTATTGTTGTCTTGCTGTTGTTGTTGTTGTACCAGGTGCGTAGATGGATATTCAGAGACAGTGTTAGGATTTGCCAATAGCATCCGAACCAATGATGGTGGAACACACATAGATGGTGTGAAAGCTTCTATAACAACAACTCTTAACCGCCTTGCGAAAAAGTCGAAAGTTGTCAAGGTATGTAAACCAGTCACGTCACTAACCAGTTTTGTCTATGTGACTCTTACTGATCATCTGGTGATCTTCTTCAGGACGAGAATATTATCTTCAGTGGGGAGCATGTTAGAGAAGGACTCACTTGCGTTGTCTCAGTCATTGTTCCAAATCCTGAGTTTGAAGGTCAAACACAGGTATGTAAGACCACAGTGATTGCGATCCTTTTCTTTGGCAATGATTTCTGTTCAGCAAACAGTGATATCTTGCGGCTTAATTCGATTAAATTCTTGGTGCTAATATTTTCTCTCATTCTATCTTGAAGACGAGGTTAGGAAATCCATATGTCAGGGAAATTGTTGACCAATCAGTCCAGGAGTACCTAACAGAGTATTTTGAATTGCATCCAGATGTACTTGAGAGCATTATCTCCAAATCCTTGAACGCTTACAAGGTATGCATTTGAAGACATCCCATCAGTTTTATTTCAGTATTGTGTTACTTTCTTATTTTCAAGTAAATGATCATGAAACCATGCCTGGCTACTCGTTCTCTCTCTAGAGTGCTTTGGCTATCAGGAGGTTAAGGGAAGTGCCAAGACCGAAAACTGTATCAACGCCGTGCACCATTCCTGATAAACTGACCAACCGCTCTTCTGAAAAATCTGGTATGTATCAATAAATGTCTTTAGATATTTGATGAATATTTGGTACATATTATATGATAAAGAACCACATGGTTTGGCCAAGTGGTAGCAGAAACCTGGTCACTGGGTCAGTGGCCCGGTGCTTTACCCGTGGTGAGCTTGTAGGAAATGTTTTGCCTGAATCCCCTACTTACCACCACGAGTATTGCACTATGGCGAACACAAACTAGAGCCAATAAAAAAATTCTGAGAATAAAACGTTCCAAGTTCTCGATTACATTGTGGCTAGAGATTTGATCTCTTAGATTCAGAGTGCGAACTAGAATATGGAAGTAAGATAGATTTTAATTGAAAATTTTCCCAATGCCTCCAGAGATCTATTTAGGCAGAGGAGAATCTTCTAGTGGTGCTGCAAAACATGTCCCTGAGAGGCGTTCCCAGGTAATACATTCTTTGACTTTAGATCCATCCCTACTGTTTTTATATCTCCGCAATAAGGCAGAAATTTTCTGTCTTCAAGCGAGACTCCTGATGAGAATAGCCATACATTTGGATTTTATCCGCCTTGGTTAAGTAGAGTCGGGACAGCTCGCGAGAGTTTGTCAGAAAGACATGAAAAAAGATGGGACGGAAAACAAAACACTGGCGACTCCTTGTGAGCATGTCAGTGTCAAAGAGTCCTCTCTTAACCAGCCCAAAGACATTGTCTCGGTGTCTCTGACGGTTATCTCTATCTCTTGCCAGAAAAAGACACGGGAACAGCCTTGGAGCGATGGTGCAGTCTCTACAGCTCCTGGAAAATCTTTAGAGAATACTACTGATCCAAGTCTTGAGAAGAAACGCCAAAAACTGAGGTCACCTCCTGGAGAATCTTTAGGGAAGATTAGTGATTCAAGTCTTGAGAGGAAACGCCAGAAACTGAATAAGTCTGGTGTTCCATCCTCACATCACTCTTTTTCTACACGACAAACTGCTCATGCTTCAAACCCACCAAACCCTAAAGATATTAGCCACAAGACCCTCAAAGATCTAGCTCCTGGCTCTAAGAAAACCGGACCATGTATCCCACTCGGTCCTGGTTTCCAAGCTGAAATTCCGGTTTGGATTGCCCCTACCAAGAAGGGTAAATTTTATGGTAGTCCCGGGGATTCCGACACTCTTAAATGGCTTGGGACTGGTGTTTGGCCAACATATAGCCTAAAGAAGAAAGCTCACTACAAAAAGGTCGGCGAAGGAAGATCCGACTCTTGTTCTTGTGCTTGTCCAAGATCAACCAATTGCATAAAGCAACACATTAAAGAGACACGGGAGCTTCTAGAGAAAGACATAAACCGTGCTTTCTATACTTGGAAGTTTGATCAAATGGGTGAACTTGGATCAAAGGCATGGACAGCCAACGAAGAGAGAAGGTTCAAGGATCTTGTGAAAAAGAATCCTTTGTCAAGTAGTGAAGGATTTTGGGAGTTTGCTTCCAAGGCTTTCCCAAGGAAAAGTGTCAAGGATCTCCTTAGTTACTATTATAACGTTTTCCTCATCAAACGTATGAGATTGCTTGCTAACTCCTCTGCTGACCACATCAGTAGCGATGATGACCATTACGATGACTTCTTAGCGGGGTGAAGGCCTTTCGCTGCAGATTTTCTCGGCAGTGCAGGTCCGTAACCGTTCCTACTAGTAGGTTCTTGATTCTTAGTGATTCAAGAACATGTTCCTTTTTCCCCCTAAGGGTTTCTCTGTCATAGGTTTAAAAGAGATCCCTGTAGGGCAAAAACACCATTCCACATGTGATTTTGTCAAATATAAATACTTTAGTTTCCCCTTCATGAAGAGATTTGTTTCATTCACGAAACAGGTTTTGAATAATTTGAATTTGGAACCTTTTTATTCTTAGTTATAAAAAATATTTCCAAGTGAAATAATTTTTACAATTCCACACTTACATTTTGAAGATATAGAGCAACTCGCAATCCACATAATAAACTGCAATATACCGTACAAACTCTATAAATTAATACTTGATAAACTAAAATTTCGGTAAATTAATAGAATATTCCGTTAAACTAAGTTTTCGTTCTAATCAATCTTTCGATAGTTTAATATCTCGCTAAATTAAAAAATATTATGATTATGAAGTTGTTAATTTGTTGACTCGGTAAACTAATAGAATATTCCGTTAAACTAAAGTTTCGTTCTAATCAATCTTTCGATAAATTAATATCTCGCTAAACTAAAAAATGTCACGACTACGACCTTGTTAATATGTTGACTACTGTTGTTTTTGAAGATAACATGCATTTTGATACAATAGTTTTCCCTCAAACTATATATTAAAGGGAATTATTCCAAATAGTCCACTTACGGAACCTAATGGTAGAAATAGACCTTTCATATGCAAAATGTCAGGTCCAAGTACACATGATGAGTCTATTTAAGCAATTAGTTTCTCCTATATATAGTAAAATTTATAAATAAAAAAAGGGGAGATTGCCTAAGATCAAATGCAAAACCAAAGAAGGAGAAATCGCTTTTTGGGTCAAATTTTGATGGTGATTCATGGACAACACTAATATGGTCAAGTTATTATACACTTGACACCTAGGAGATGCATATCAACACCAAACCCACATATCAAACTGTAATATAGCCATAACTGGAGTTCTTCATCTTTCTCATCTTTCTTTCTGTCATCATCTTCGCAAACAACTTTTCTTTTCTTTTTTCTCCACAAAGAATTTGTTGTTAGGACTTTTATGTCTGAGTTTATTTTTTTTGAGTTTTGGGTTTACATATCTTTCTTAAAAAAATGTTTTAAATCATTTTTATGTAGAATTTTGTTCTATTATTAGGAAACGAAAGTTATGAATCTATTTTTGGAATAAAAACTTAAAAACGGTCCAACTGACCCAAATTTCAAAAGATGTAATATGCATCCATCAAATCATCATTCAGATTTTGTTTTGCGCAAAGAGCATCTCCAATCCTATTGCATATTTGATATTTTATTCTATCTTGCGATAAAACATGCTCCAATATAATCTCATTTTCAATTGCAAATCTTATAATTCGAATAGAAAATAGCATTATACCATTTTGCAAATTGAAAATAAAATTATGTTGGAGTATATTTTATTGCAATATAGAATTTGGTACCAATATATATAGCAAATTAGCAATCAATAACATTTTATTCAGTGAGAAATCATTGAAAAAAAAAGAAATGAGTTTGTAAAGATGTAAGTTTTTTTTTTTTTAGTCGAACGTGGTCTATATCTATAGGAGTAAGAAATTAGCTACATGGATAATGTGTAATAAGAGCAAATGATTCTACCAAGAACCAACCACGATCGACGCTGGATAGTTTTTGCTCTTACACATTATCCACGTGGATAGTTTCTTATTCTTAATTCCTTAGATATTCGGGAAATTCGCTCAGGACAAAAAAAAAAGAAAAAAAGTGAGAGAGGGTAGGTAGGTTCTCTCTCTCTCTCTCTCCCCTTCTCCTTCTCGACGATTTTCTTTCGGAGTAATAGGATTTGATTGATTTCGGTAGGGTTTGCCTTCACTGATGGTTTCTAGTGTGTTTTTTTGTTTTTTGTTGTAATTCGTTGGTCTTCTCGTCCCTTGTCTTTTTTAATTTGATCTAATCATTGATAGGATTTGATTTGATCCGGCTTTAATTGAAGAAGAAATGAATGACAACTCTTGGGTTTTATCTGTGCGAAAGTTGAGAGTTTCAATTCGATTGAAGCTCCTGCTCTTAACTCTTATCTTCTTCTGTTGATTTTTTTTTGTTGAAATACTCATAATTTCCTTAGCCGGAATTTCTCGAGGTGTAACTGTTCGCAATTTTTGCTCTTTTTGTTATTTTGCTAATTGTCTTATGGCTTAGATCTCTTGAGTGTGTCTCGCATAGGCAATAGCATCTGTTTTGTAAGTTTTCGGCAATAGGGTTTTGGTTGAAATGATATGAGAAAAACTCTTGAATTAATTGTCGCAGTTCTCATTGCTGATCCGCTCTCTAGCTCTGAGTTTATGAGACAGCACTTTCTAAAATGTTTGATATTTATTTGTTTTCTCAATTGTATTGTTTGATAGAAACAAGATACTTTCTTCTTGTGACAGGATCAGAATCACTTGTACCAAAAATTCAGCCATGTCAAGTGTGACAGTGAGAAGAGTATCTCGTGAAGATATACAACTGGTAACATACATAAATGAATGCTTTTGCATATTACAAGGAAAGTATCATGTGAGATAAGTTTATTTGTGGCCTCTTGTTAATGTTTCATTGCAGGTTCAGAATCTGATAGAACGATGCCTTCAGCTTTACATGAACCGGGAAGAAGTTGTCGACACTCTACTGGAGCAGGCTAAGATTGAACGTGGTTTTACAGAACTAGGTAGTAACCTCAACAACTCTCGATAGTGTTGGTTCGAGTATCTTGATCTTTTACTTAGACTAAATGTTGTATTGGACATGAGCAATTACATCTATGACGATTGAAGTAGTGCGTCTACTGTGGATAATTATGTTTGCACGTTTTTCCTTCTGAGTTGACAGTTTGGAAGAAGCTCGAAGAAGAGAACGCTGAATTTTTCAAGGCGTATTATCTGAGACTGATGGTGAAGCACCAGGTTATCGAATATAACAAGCTGCTTGAGCAGCAGGTCCACCACATGCGTCTGATGCATCCAACCGGAGCTGCTTCTGTCCAGAACAGGAATGGTTCTCATGTTCCGTCAAGTAAGATATGTTTGGAACTTCATTTTGACTTTCATTTTCTATACGAGAGCGAGCTCATTGATAATTGTTCTCATTTTCTTTGTATCTTGATAGTCGTTAACAACGTTTCTTTCAACAGTGAATCAGCAACAGTTATGCTTTGCACCCAAGGACTCTGATCAAACCTCTCCTAATCTGTCAAGTGCATACATCAATGGAGGCTCAGCACTTAACACAACTGTACCTTCTTCTTCTGTGGACTTTTCAACCAGTTGTACAAGAGTTGTTCCTCCACGGAACATGATCTCCTTGCAGGCTACTACAAATACGCCTTTGGTGCAAGGAACGATCAAATCTGAGGCTGCATTTTCAAACTCTGCTCCGTACATGATGTATGGCGGTGAAGCACCTTCCGCACTTGGAGATGTCTCCATTGTATCTTTCAGCAACCAATCCCTCAATGATCCAGTTGTTGATGCAGACGCTTCTACGTTTGGGTTCTTAGGTCAAATTCCTCGGAACTTCAGCCTCTCTGATCTCACAGCTGACTTTTCCCAGAGTTCAGGTCCTTCTCACTCCTTTTTTCTTCCCTAGCTCACATATTAAGCGGCGACTGCAATATTGGCATTGCGGATTTAGGATTCATTGTTTTCTTGACAGTAGATTGTTTGTGAATACCAGAGATTCTAGAGAGCTACGACAAATCGCCGTTTCTTTTGGATGATGCTGAGAATTTCCTCGACTCTAGCGAAAGGGCAGAACAACATCAAGGTGAGCGAGCATTCACAGCTTTTATTAATTGTTACAAAACAAAGACTATAAAACTCTGTCGAAGTGAAACATTCTCATAGTAGTAGTAAGTAACCATAAGTGTTTTCTCTTACAGGAGATCACGAGAGATTGGGCACCAGTTACGAAAACAAGCTCGGGAGCAAATAGGTTTGTTATACAGAAATATTATTATTCTTTAGTGTGGAGAATTTTGGTTTTAGATATTTAAGAAGCGGTATTTTGAGTTTTATCATTGTATAATATTGGATTTTTTATTTTGGGCTTATACTGCCAAGCCTAAAACTTGTAAGAACCATATAGTAGGGTTCGATTTCTCTTTTAATGCTAAGCAAGCCTAACTCGAGTATATTCTTTGATGATTTTTGACCGATCGATACTCAGAAATAATTATGATGGTCCTTCTTTACATTATTATTAGTAGTAGTAGTATGATATACAAACAAACACCACCACACGTATAGTATATGAAGTTTAAGATTGAGCTACTACTATAATGTTCTTCAATCTCTCTCGGTAACAAATATTATATAAGGGGAAGGAAGCTTCCCACGCTATACTGTTCCTTCTTTTGCTTAGAAACACATTTCACAAATCCAGCAGCAGCAAAGTGCAAAGAGACTGCATAGGAAGAAACCAGACACGGAGTTAGTTCTAGAATAACAGAAACAGAGTCTTTTAATCTGTTTATTAATTACCATCCTTCAATGAAGCCTCTGTCTCCTTTCTGCTTTGTCTCGGAAACCCCAGGTTTCTTCTTCTTCTTGTCTTGTCCAGTTTGTTGAAAGGCTTCTTCTGCACCTGGATATCCTGTCAAGAGAGGCAAATACTATACAAATCTTCTCTTTCGCTTTAATATATGTTTGATTCATTATCATTTAACGAGCAAGAAAAAATCTAACCTGGTGGAAGATGTTGATCTTCTTTGATTACCGTGTCCTTCTGCATCTTTCCTTACAGGAGAAGCTCCTCTCTCTGTGTTGGCTCTTTCCCTTTGCTAGTGGAAACAACACAAAAGGGGATTGTGATTGTGTGATTTAGGGAATATGATTCTTGGTTTGGTTAGCGATAAGATTAAACATTTTTGTGAGGATACTTCTCTTTATATAAGCTCTGATTTTTAAGTTATCTCTTATTATAATAATAATGGCACTTGGCAGATGAAATATTCTTCTTCTTTATTGACTTTTTCATGTCTTTCGGCTTATTCTTTATCTCTTTTATTTATACTCACAAAGGGGATTCTGCAAAATGCCAAAAACTACGGTTTTCATACGGTTTTCAAATGTGAAAAAGGAGACTTTTACTTCCCCTTCTGAAGTTCTTTTTCCATTTTTTTTTTTGTCTTTTCTTGCTTTGGCATCGTGTGGAGACGGGGACACGTGCTCATCTTTTGTTAAGTCTTATCCTTTTTTGATGGGCTATGTTTTGGGCTTTTATTTTAACTCAAAGTGTATGGGCTTCCATATTACTTGTAATTACAATTGTGAGCACGCCGCAATTCGTCAAATATGTGACAAGATGTGTCCCAGAGTTCCTTCGCAAGTTTGGGATCAGGGGAAATTGCTGAAGATTCGATGGTCCTTCCTTTTCCTCCAAAGAAGTATTTGCCTGACACTTCCTGCAACCATGTTCATATCAACAGATCAAAACAAAGCTCATGAACCACATAAAAGAGTGCATGCGTAAGTAGAAAAAAATAAAAGATTTCCAAAAGAGCATATCTTACAGGTGGAGCTAAAGCAGCGTCAATAACAGATTCAGCTGCATCCTCTGAGGACTGCATGAGTCTAAGGATCTTGAGACTGATAAACGCCATGGCTTGTATGTATGAAGGAAGCTCATGCATTATGTTTGTTTCCACTGCTCCTGGATCTACCGCTCTACAACGAAAGAAGACAAAACACACTTCAAACGCCTGATGGTTTTGCGATTATGAACAGAGGAAACACATAAGTGAGCGAAAAGTTTTAAGAGAAATGAGTAGTGTTTACACAACAGAGACGTGATGTGAATCATCTGTGAGGCGAAGTTGTCTATGCAGCTCGTACGAGAAAAGTAGAAGGCATACTATGATTTCACAAAAGATGAGAGAAACTATGTCAGTATCATATAAGGGAAACAAATATGCTTATAAGCTGTGAAAAGGTCTCCTCACATTTAGAATACTGATAGATCCTAGTAAAAGGATACTTCTTTGGTCTTGAAAAGTTCACTCCAGTAACAGATTCCTTGTCGAACCTAGCAGCAAAAACTAGAGACACAAATATACCAGGGAAAGGAAAGACATCAGGTACCTTACTCTCTCTCTTTCTCTCTCTCTCTCTCTCTCTCTCTAACTGTAGAGTAGAAGACTATAGGGTTTATTGTGAGAGAATATTTACCAGAACGATGTGTGAATGATGTAACATTGACGACTCGTGAAGGCACAGGGCTGTTTCTCAGGAGCGGTAAGAGAAGTTTCGTCAACGAGAAAGCTCCCACATAGTTTGTAGCAATCATCCTGACAAGGATGGAGGAGAGACAGAGAGGGTAACTTTGAGATTTCCAAGTGATGAGAAACACATAAGTGAAAAGTGGAAAACCTTACCTGTCAAAGCCTTCGATGGTTGGACGACTCGATGTTGCCATTATTCCGGCATTGTTCACCAAAATTTGGATTGAAGAATGTAAATCCGATTCTAAAAGCCATTGCTCTAGAGAATCTTTGAACTTCAAAACTGATTGAAAAGAAGACAAGTCAACCTCGAAAGCTTTGAGTTGGGCATCCTCATTCTGCTTCTTGATTTCACTCAACGTCTGCCAAAAGAAAGTGGCAACCACAAAGATTCTTGCATGAAGAAAAATATGCGAGGGAGGAGGTTTATCTATTGGTAGAAAAGAAATCAAAAGGGACTGTATAAAACCTTTGATAGTAACTGGGAGGACCGTCCAACTGCAAAAATCAAGAAAGATTCAGCCAATGAATAAGACATGTTCTAACAAGTTTTCCTCTGCTGATCTATTATTGCATTGGAGATGTATTGAATAAGAGATCCAAAGTGAACACTTTTTTTACCAAGAACGACGTAGAAACCCTTCCTTGAAAGAGCAAAAGCTGTGGCCTTACCAAGACCCGAAGTAGCCTGCAAATTGCAATGAATTCAATAAACGACGAAAGTAAGACTAACGGGTATAACGTAATCACTACATTACATTACATTACACAGTCGAGGCAATGACCTAGGAGAAGAGAGAGAACGACTTACACCAGTGATAACACAGATAGGTCCGTGTGAACTGTTCCATGAATGATTGGAGCAAGGAGAGGATTTTGGGCCAAAGATCCTTCTTTTAAGCAATTGGAAGTAAGAATAAACAAGGGCAATGTTCCAAAACAAAGCCATCCTCCAGAAATCGGAAGAGCAGATAAAACGCAAAGCCTCCTTCAGCTTTTCCATTTGCATCATCTAATTTAACTTGAGCAACAGTTAAGAATCTCTAAATTGCGAACTAGAGTCTCAGTCACGGAGTGGTTTTAAAATTGCGAACAGTTTGAAGAATCAGAGGTGAAAATCCAATTAGAAATCAGGATTATTTCTGTATACGAGGATAGGGCTTTTGCCAGAAAGAAGCAAAAAAAAAAAACGAGTACGACCAAACAAACGAGAGCGCAATTTGTTAAAGACGACTGAAGAAGAAGAAGAGGCACCAAAATGGCAAATGCAGAATATCGAAAGGACCGATAAATGAAACTTTTCTGTATAACTTCCTCAAATTACATTACAAACCCCAAAACTTTCTTTTGGTTCTAAATTCACCTAATATTGGACTACTTCCAGGTTTGGTCATGGTTATGAATGTGGCGAAACAAAAAATTGTACAGGAAGACTTCTGTTATAATCAAATCAATGAACAAATAAAGTTACACACGTAATCTTCAATTTCTCTCTTTAAAACCAAGAGAGTAAGAAATAACAATTTCTCTGTTGATGCTTTTCTTGGAGATATGCATGCGCTGATGTTTCAGACGATTGCCCAAAACTTCTTTCTGCAAAATAGAACAGTTTCTGTCTTCTTGTATTTATCTTGCAGCTCGTGTGTTTCAACTTCCCAAAGGAATTTAGGAGCCAAGTCTCGGACTCTTGAGATGATGGATTCCTCGTCCCTAATAATGATGAATCCCTGCAAACCCAAAATCTCCATTAAACTCTACTTCCAGTCACAGACATTAGAATAAGGATGAGATGAGTTATGATTCATTTGGTAGCAAGTAACACCAATAAGACATGGCGTAAGGTTAATGCTATGTACAATACCTGAGGGCGTATAATGCGGTCCATCTCAAGCATGATGTCCTCTAGTAAACAACCTCCACCGTGGATTTGATAGTGAGACAAGAGACTGTCTGCGTGTAGAAGATCGTATGTGCGGGGATAAGTTGAGAATGGCTCACACCTGCGGCCACATAAAACAAAAGTTTTACTCTTGGTGCTAAAGTTCTCAATTCCTTCGAGTGAGAAAGGATCAAAATCAGGAAACTGAATCATATATGCTTACCAATCATGATAGACACCGGTTAAGCCCCTCTGGTAAATTCCGGATAATGTATCGTTTGCGGTAGCAGGTACAACGTTCATGACCCAAACGGGATATGAGTTCATAGCTGCAGCAAACCCACCAACGAAGGCGTTTGTGTCCATCACATTCCGCACTTCAGTCTTGTTAACATTCATCAACTCCCAGTACCGATTCACTTGTTCTCTCCAGAAGTTTGTGTCCAACGTAAATTCATCTTCGCTGATGCCTAGTGAAAGTTTTCCAAGTAAGTAAAAGGAATCAGACAGACTATAATGTCGGTTCCAGTTTTCTACAATGAATTGAATAGAAGAAACGTACCTATTTTACTTAGACTTGTTGGATATGCCGATAGACGCTCAGCTAAAGAAGAGGATTTCTGTTGTATGTTCCCACTAATGTCCACACAGTCTCTAAGAGGCACTTTCCATGAAGCTTTTAAAACATCTTCCGCATCACATATAGTTATAAGCTCAAGCTCTGCATTCTTCCTAAGGCAAGCCTCGTCATCTTCTTTAACCCATATTGCAGTCTGTACCTTTCGGGATATCAGCTTCCAGCACATTGCGGTGGTTAGATTGACTAACTTATCCCAAATCACAGGGAAATCTTTATCCTTTCTGTAAGCAGGTGGTGCTGAATACACAAAGTATCCATTGGGTCGGAGAAGCCGATTAACCTCTTTAATTAAGATACCATCTGCAGAATCATTGATAGGGCAATCATCGAGACAAAACCGAGCAAGGCATTGACAAGCAGAAAGGAAAGTATACTAAGTGACATACCATTTTCATGCCAATCAACACGACATCTTGAACAATGAACCATATCGAACGAGGCTGCAGGATATGGCATTTGTTTGGTGGCTATGGCAGAAATTATTGCGCCGATTCCTCTCTCCAGCGCAAACTGGATTTGGTTTTCATGACCATCTTTAGGGGCAAAAGACATTGTCTTTATACCTAAAGGAAGAAGATAAGCTGCAAAGCTAGCAACTCCACATCCAACATCAAGAACTTGCTCAACCCCAGCTGAACGTAAGTCACCTGTTTCGTTAGTCGTCATGTTTCCTAACCTGAAGGAAGTTACATACAATTGATCAGACCCGGTCTAAGCTTCTTCAGCCTAGAATTCCAAGGCAATTCAGAACCCAGGCACAAAGATAATTACAGATACCTCTGGATGTATTCTGGAGCTCCGTGTTTGAAATGAGTACCGCCACCAGGGAACCACCATAACCGACCTTGTTCGTGCACCCAATTTTGGCCTCCTTTCACTTCAGCAAGATGTGTATGATTCACATTGCTTCTCCAAACGTAATCTCTGCTGGTCGGCCAGCGAATTGGTATCTTATAATCTTTAGGCGGAGGTACCAGACAAAAGAGACGCTGTTCAAGTGGTGGGCAGTGTCTCTCAAGCTCTTCTCTTCTAGAAACATTCAAGCTTGGGAGAAGCTGTTGCACGTAAGTGACATTGTGACAAGGGATATACTCGTTGAACTCCAGTGGGCAAACATTTATCCCACTCTCTGGGATCACAACAGAGGTTCTCCGGTGAGTGAGCTCTATTTTGTTGGCGAAATTGGATTCACCTGCAGCCACAAAACTGTTGCATTATCGATCCATTTCCTAGTCGAAATGGGCAAAAGCAAAAACTAGCTAGCTGAACTGAGAGCTATGTCCCTTGAGTCGAAAGCGTTCGATCTAGAACAGAAACGCAATTGGTTTCGATTCAATTTAGCTTCAAAAAACAAAACCTAACGATATAGAGAGAAAAGGAGAGACATTGGAAATAGAGAGGGGGAGTGAAAGAGAGCGAACCGGATGGCGACGGAGAAGAAGAAGAAGAATTGGAAGAAGGTTGGGGGATGTAAATAGGTGCATCGTTTCCGAATATATAGCCGGCGAAAAATGACCCAACCACCAGTACCAGAGCCACCATTATCGTTTGCCCCGATCTCGCCGAACCCAACACATAACCTCCCATCGTTCAAATTCCTCTTCTTCCTCTTAAGAAATCCCACGCTCTTTCTTCTTCTTCCTCCTCCTTGTCTGCTACTCTCGCTCTCTTTATACTTTGCGTCCTAGAGTCATGTGAATCTATGAGTGAACCCAATCGACAAACTCAGCTTCCAAGAGAAACAGAGAAGACGAAGATCTCCCTTTCGTTCCGACTTTACGCCTAAGCCCACCGTCGGCAACCCATGTGACTGTCACGTGACACATCTTTTGATTTTTCGCCTTGTTATTGCAAATTGTCCCCGAAAATTTCTTATATTCACATTATTGACCTCTACATTCTCGTAACTTCAATAGACGTCCTGGCGAGTTCTTTTAACTATTATATAATAACAGTATTGACCTCGCTTCTTTACATGATANAAAAACCCCCCTTTTTCCTTTTTTTTTTTTTTTTTTTTAAATGTTCCATACCTTTTCATCTTCAAGGTACTTTAGCTTCTATCTGTCTTATAATGTGGATTGATACATTATACGATTGAGTAATATACATCCTGTCAACAACAAAACATCATACATAACCGCTTCTTGTAGATCACATGAGATCACTATGCCGAGTCTGATATACTGATGATCATAAAGGAACACACACCTTCTCTGTGGATTATCACAACTTGTTTCATCAGATTCTCAGTCAACCGCCTTGCTGCTTAACTAATGCTCAAACCTTTGTTTCCTGACCCTGAGGATCAAGCAAAACTCCCTGAAAAATATGAAGCTCCTATTGCATTGCGCAGCCAAATCAGTAGCTTATGAAGTATTATCCTCCATTTTGGCCATCAATTGAGATGAAATCAACCAGAGGACTATGTAAATCAGCACTTCTCTTCTTGATTAAAAGGCATATGCTTCAGCCTAATCTCAGCAATGACCGTTGAAACATCTTTAACTGATTGGAGAAATTAGCAACAGATATCACCTGAGATCGACGAACGAACTACCATCAACATCCTGGAGAGTCATTTTACCCAAGTATACATCACTGATGTGAGTGGAACACAAAGGGAGACATTTCCGATTCAAAGCCGAGTGGATTGTGCCCATGCCACGAACCCATTTCTCTTCATCAAGTGGGCTAATATGCAAACGGTCTTGCAGTAGATGTACACGGTACATGATTGTATCCGATCGTTCACAGAAACTAGCAGCACAAGAATGCAAGGGCTCATCGGATGCAAGCCTGATCAAAAGCAAAGACAGTGTCCCGTCCACAGGTCTCGGATCTGAAAGGTTTTTGTCTCCCATCATCTTAACCTCTCTTTCCAATGGAAAATGCATCTCTTCGCTCCCGTCGCGATCTGATACTTTGAGATCTTTCGTGTAGTGTCTAATAGCTTCACGTTTAGTGGATCTGTGCTTCTCTGCTAGTGTCAATATACAGGAGAACCTCATATGATAACTTACAATGATTTTGACCATCCTGAAATTGTGGCAACAGCAGAAGAAATCAAGCCATTTACGCCCCACACCCGCATACCATTTGATGATATCAGAATCCTCAAGAGCTAGAAGGTGGCTGATAGGTCGTGGCCGGCCCATGTTGTTCGTGAACCCAACTAACTTAACAGCCTTTCTAACAAGCTCCTCCGGAGCTGACACCTTCATGCATAACTTAGTCAAATCATCAACTGTCCTTTCAGCGTATCTCTGTTCATCTTCTTCTTCCACTCTCTTCTCCTCATCCTCTAGTTCCTTTTTAGCTTGCGCCGGTGCCAAATGTTTGTCCACCTGCTCCTGAAATTCATCATAAGCATCAATCAGGTCTTGTGGTAACTTCTCACGTATATGTCTCAAAGAGAGAAAATCTCCTCTAGTGAGCAGAGAATGCCATTTCCACCGCTCTTCGAGAGACCCCATAAACTCTTTCATAACTTCCTCTCCCCATCTCTGGAAAACATCCCTAACCTCATTCTCTATTTCGTATTCAGATTTCAGCCCGTTGCTCTGCTTGAGTTTCTTCAAGACATGCCTAAATATTTTCAGTCCCAGTACCTTTCGATTCCTCTCCCTAGCATTTCTCAACTCCAATGATCTAACTTCCTTCTGCCTCTGATACTTCTTCATTGCTCTCACCGCCTTCTCAGACATAGGCGGACGCAAAACCGAAGGTGGAACAGCCTGAAGATACATCCCTAAAAAGTTTATCTTCTCTGACACTGCACTGTGAATCGCTGTGTTCACTCTATCTACTTTCAGGTCTAGTCTCTGTTCCAAAATGTCTACAATCTGCTTCTTCAAATCCATTGTCAGCATTTTCGAGCCCGATGTTATCACAAGTATCTCATCCAAATACCTGACTGCATAAATATTAATCGGCTTGTAGAAAACATTACCCGTCGTTTCCTCCTCCTCTCCCGTAGCAATGCTACGCGGATTCTTCGTTTTCATCTTTAGCCTCATATCTTGAATCTCTTTATCAACACCATCGAAATACACATTGATCAAGATCGAAGCCAATCCACATTCTTGTGGGAAACCTCTTCCACTGTTACATCCACCGAGCTCGATTCGCAGAATCCCAAACTCGAAGAGCTTCTTTATCATCTCAATCAACCAACAATCGTCGATTTTCTCTCCAACGAAACCACAGAGTTTGTCAACATTCCGGTCACTGAACATCTCTCGAGCAAACGAAACGCGAAACCACCAGCGTGGATTCTCCACCGAGTTTTTCAGGTAACGAATCGCTGTGTGCCTACCCATACCAACACGACCACCGTACGAAAACGTCGCGAATCGATCGTCATACACAATCTCGAGAATCATTCTGATAGCTTCAATCAATACTTTCAGTTTTAGATTGGGGAGAAGAAGAGATTCACATCTTGAAGAGACGAATTCGACGCAGCAGGAACGGATATCGAACCTGCCTTCGCGTATCTCGCGCCCCATTTCTTCGACCGAGAACCTTCTGGAGACGCGATCGGCTAACTCGGTGGACGAACCGCCCGAGTTGGCACCGAGAGACACATTCTGACAGGCGGCGAGAAGGACGGAGGGCAAAGCAACGGCGTTTTTAACGAGACTGTAGAACTTCCCATGGGAGTATTGCTTGAGAACTAGGGCTTCGAGCTCTGATTTCACCAATGGCTCAGCAGTGGTTAGGTCGGGGTTCAACACAAGCGAAGCCGTACTAAGATGCCTCAAGGAAGAAGAGACAAGGAAAGAGATTCCACGGTTGTAAAGAGAGTGACCTCTCAGCTGCAAAACCATGGAACTGCCAAGTTCAGCGAAGTGACATCGGAATTTTAGTCAGAGACGGAAACTCGAGCGGAGGATAGTTTACCGGCGGCGACGGAGGAAGAGCAAAGAGAGGAAATCTTTTTTGGAGAAATCGATAGCTTAATCATTGGGCTTTGATGTCTGTTTGAAGATTTCATGGGCCGGCCCTTTAGGGAAAATTAAATTACTTAACAAATAGCGTTCTCAAAATAAAACACTACTACTAGATATTAATGGCAAAACTGTTGTGTGTTTTACATTAAATGGCAAAACTGTTGAGATTAGAGAAAGTTCGTTTGTAATTTTATGATTTTTTATATAAAAAAACACAAAACATTAATGCATTTCATTAATAATGATTGATGAGATAACTCGATATTATTATTTTATTATACTACTATTACATCTCGCATGCATATATATACAGATGATTAAGAATGGAAGTTTCTTCTTACGTGTATGAGACATATATCTAAAGAACTCCAATCAGTTTCGGATACACGTGCAAACTTGAAGATCGCAGACAATACGATTATTTGTGGACACCCAGAAGGATCACAGGTACTGGCTGTAGAACATGGACCGCCAATATAAGAACCACGAGCACATGTACACTTGTGGTTGTTACAGACTACATGTGAACCTACTCTGCAAAGACGGCGATCACAATCCCCAACTGTTGCACATTGAAGACCTTCACTCTTCATTATCATGCCTGTTTATAAGAAGATTCAAGTCAAAACTAACAAAACCGAACTAATAAACCAACAGCCAAAGTGTCTCATCTAGTTAAGGTTATTTGAATATATCATATAATTAACCGAATAGCCAAATGCACTAAAAGTTATATAAATTTCACGATAATTTGTTTTTCTTCTTCTAATGATAAGATTTCTTCCTCTAAACTAGTTATAAAGTTCATGAATTTTTACTATAGTCATTATTATTACACGGTGTATATTTTACGAATAAAGCAATACCTATATAATGAATCGAGACAAATATTTCTAAGAAAAAACTACATTAGAATAGAATTTTACAAACTAAAAGGCAAATTTAATTAGATTAAAGAAAATGCATCTAATATACACATACGTATATATAGTCGTATAGATACTTATTAATAAAAGACAAATCTTTGAAAGACTTACATGAACAGATTAGGAGAGAACGACAAAAATCCTTGTTACTTTTTCCATTTTTCCCCTTCTTCAATTTATTTTTCTCTTTTTTTGGCGTAGTGATGAGATTGCAACCTTGTTTATTTATATATGGGTTTATTTGGGACATTAACTGAATGTAACGGAAACAAAATTATGGAAACGGATGAATGGTAGTCAAATCAGTCAATCTATATTTGGTAACTTAATTAAAAGCGAAAGAACGGGTCAACTAATTACCTTTCAGTTTTTGGCTCAGTATTAGCCTTCAACCTTTGCTATTTAAGTTATTTTCTTTTTTTAGTTTTTACATTGTAAAAAGTGAATTATTTCTTACGTTTCCTTATGTCATATATAACATTTAAAACATTTACATTTTCACTTAATTAATACACAACGTAGAAATGATTAACAACTCGATATTATTATTTGTTTATACTCGATACTCGATAGTCGATATATAGTTCGATACTGTTACATCTCGCATGCATATGATATATATATGAATTAGAATGGAAGTTGCTAGCTTCTTATATGCATCATGCATGAGACATAATTTAAATAACTCCAATCAGTTTGGGATACACGTGCAAACTCGAAGATCGCAGACTACATGATAATATGGTGGACACCCAGAAGGATCACAGTCAGTGAGTCTATCACATTGACCACCAATATAAGAACCATGAGCACATGTACACTTGTGGTTGTTACAGACTACATGTGAACCTACTCTGCAAAGACGGCGATCACAATCCCCAACTGTTTCACATTGAAAACCTTCGCTCTTCATTACCATGCCTGTTTATAAGAAGATTCAAGTCAAAACTAACAAAACCGAACTAAACCAAACATCCAAATTGTCTCATCTAGACATCAAGTTTAGGTTATTTGAATATCATATAACCGAATAGCCAAATGCACTAAAAGTTACATAATTATCACGGTATTTTTTTTCTTTTTCTTCTAGGGGGTGTATTGAAAGAGAGATTTGGAGTGATTTAAGGTGATTTGTATTAAAATGACAAATCCTTCAAACTTGAATTCTAAAAACCCTTTTAAAATCCAGTGTTATTGAACTTGTTATTTTAAAATCCATTTTCAAATCCACTGTTATTAGAAATAATTTTCAAAGTGGATTTTTAAAGAAAGATTTGATTTTGGAGTGATTTGAGGAGATTTCTTTGTTAAAAATAAGTGATTTGAAATCACTTGGTTTTAGGTGGGATTTGAGAATACTTTAACTAAAATCACTTGAAATTCTTTAATTCACACAAAATCATCTAAAAACTCTCTAAAAATCAAATCAACTTAAATCACTCCAAATTCCTCTTTCACTTCAAATCATCTAAAAACTCCCTAATGTTAAGATCTCTTCGTCTAACAATAACAATAAAGCAATACTACGAGACAAATATTTCTAAGAAATATCTAGCTTATAATAGAATATTGCAAACTGAAAGGCAAATTTAGATTAAAGTAAATACATCAAATATACACGTACGTATAATCGTATAGATACTTATTAATTAGGTTATCTAACACCGAAAACTTGTGCTTTCAATTAGACAAAAAAAATAGAAAAGAAAATGACAAATCTTTGAAAGACTTACATGAAGAGATTAGGAGAAGAACGACAAAAATGCTTGTTACTTTTTCCATTTTTCCCCTTCTTCAATTTATTTATCTTTTTGGTGTAGTGATGAGATTGCAAGCTTGTTTATTTATATGGGTTTATTTGGGTCTCCTTTGTACATTAACTGAATGTAACGGAAACAAATTATGGAAACGGATATTAGTCAAATCAGCAATCCACTTTTTTCTCAGTAGGATATTAGCCTTCAATGTAAAAAGGAAATGACTTAAGGGGTATACTGAACGTAGAATTTATACTATACTAAGAGGATATCCCTCTCCTACAGCTTGATACATCAGTTTTTTCGGCTTTTCTGGTGCTGATATGTGGCATTTGTAAAATAAACAAATTTCAATTGTTTCATGACTTTTCATTTTCTGCATTTAAGTTACCTCTTCATATTCTCTTGTTTAAATAAAAATTCATATAAAATAAAATTAGAAAGATCCAAAGAAAAATAATAATAACTAAGTATTCATGAAATATATTTAAAATTTGTGTACAAAATTTTGTTCATTTTCTTATATCTAGAAATATGCGAGAACACTACATATAAATGATAAAATAATAGCAGATAAGAATCAGATAGAGATAGTTCGTATAGGTTATAGTGCGTTTAAGAACTGATGGTTCAAAATCATTATTTTAAAAACAATTAGAATTAAATTCACTATAGGAACAGATATTGCAGATCATTAGTATAATAATAAGATTTTTAAAATTAAATAGAAATAATTGTAGTTAATTAAAACAATAATTTTAAAATTTGGTGTAGTTTTAATTCCGCGCATCGCGCGGGTCAAATTCTAATTTAAAATAATTTAAGGTGATTTGATTTTTAGTGAGGTTTTTAGATGATTTTGTGTGAATAATATAAGTTCAAGTGATTTTAGTTAAATCATTTTAAAATCTCATCTAAAACCATATGATTTGAATTCTTTTATTTTAAAAATTAAAAAAAAAAAAAAAAACTCATCAAATCACTCTAAAATCAAATCTATTTTTAAAAATCCACTTTTAAAAATATTTCCAATAACAATAGATTTTAAAATTACAAGTTTAATAACACTAGATTTTAAAAGAGTTTTTAGAATTCAAATTTAAATAACAGTGAATTTGTCATTTTAATACAAATCATCCTGTATCACTTCAAATCCCAATTTCAATACTCCCCCTTAAATTATTTTCTTTTTACATTGTAAAAAGTGAATTATTTCTTACGTTTCCTTAAAAAAAAAAATTAATATGTAGCATTTAAAACATGTACATTTTCACTTAATATACACAACGAAAATTACCATAAATTCATTTATTTTATTTTATGTTTATATCTTTTGAACGCAAACTATAGATGATTTACACTACGAAAGAGCCCTAATTCTCGAGAAAAGAGCAAAGATCAGAAGTTTGGCAGATCGATCATTCAGGTGATCTCGTTGAAGCTTACGAATCCGTCGCCGTCTTCGTCAACTTCTGCTAGCATTCGGCTGCATTCTTCTAACGTCCACCGGTCACCGCCTACTGCGTCGGAGCATACGCGGAGTAGCTCCTCCAGGGAGATCAATTCATCGCGATCTGAATCAAAAAAGTCGCACGTCTCCCTCAGCTCCGTGGAGCCGTGAGTATACGAATAGAAGGAAACGACGCAATTGGAACTCATCAGCGTCAGAGCCGTGCCAACGATTATTGAGGCCATAAGCAATTCTTTAAAAACAAAATCCATAGAGAACAATTTACAAAAAAATGCTGACAAAACTTTTTTTAAGATCTAAATACCTAGTTCTTTATTTAGTTTCTAGCTTTGAAAAAATAATTTATAGGCTGTTCATAGAGAGAACAAAATACAGCTTCTAAAAGAGTCTCAAATATAGTTTAAAAGTTTGAATAATATCTACATTTTATATCTAAAAAAGCTAGACGTAAGCAATGTTTACGATATGTTTTTAAGAAAATAATTACGTAGGCCAATGTTTCTAAACTTATAACATAGGCACGGCCCTGATCAGCGTTGTTATAATCTCTGCGCGATTGCTTTGACGGTACTTGTGATCATCATCCTCTTCTTCAATATGATTTACCCGCAATTCCCACGTGGAATGCGAAACATCACGGTGTTGTCTTTTCAAAAGGCTAAACAGCCTGTAGTCGTAAGGAAAATGACAGATTATTTAATTTGAACGCCGAAACGCTGTGTTTTGGCAAGCAGCTAGTAAGATTGCATATCAATTTGCTCAAGGGCCAAAGATATCGGCGATTTGTGTTTGTCAATGATTGTACTAATTAATATCCATAACGTAGTTCTCTCGGCCCAATCAAATACTATAATTCAAAATTTAGACATGCATATTAGAGTACTACAAATAAAGGAAACAAAATTTAAACAAACATAAAAATAAAATAAAAAAAATCTGAGAAAAGCTATGTCGAATTTTTTTATTTTTTTTTTTCAAAACTTGACATTTTTGTAAAAAGAGAAGTCATAAATTCATAAAATATACCGTCTGAGTCATATACAGTAGAAACTCGATAAATTAATAAACACAATAAATTATTTTATATTGATAGTCATTATAGTTCTCGGAGCCCGCCTTCAGTAACTCAAATTGATAGTCATTCTCATGATATTACAGTACCAGTTAGAACGAAGGTGTGATGTTTCTTTAAAAATAATTATAGAATTTATTGATACGTTATGATGTTTAAGTTCTTATGTCATTTTTTAAGCATCTCTATATAGATATATCATAGTAAGTAGAACTAAATAAATTATTGTTATTTATAAATAAAACAGAATTAAATAAATTATTGTTATTTAGAAATAAATAATTAATTTATACATTATAAGAATAGAGTTGCCAAAAGTTTTTTTTAACAAAAATAAGTATAACATAAGCAAATTATAAGCAAAATATATGCCAAACATAAGTAAAACATAATAAATATGACAATTTTATGATAAAAAAGCTAATATATATACTTTTCAAAAATTCATATGTTTAAGGATGAGAGCCCATATAATTGCTTTAATTTAACATTTTTTAAAAAAAAACTATTAACATTATTATTATTATTATTTGAGAGAGAACGAGCTTACTTTTAGGTAACTGTAACCAACTGACGATTCTTGATTTAGCGAATAACCAACTCTCCGGTTCGATTCCTTCCTCGTTCGGATTCTTAAAAGTCGTTGGAACATCTATACCTTTACGGCAACTCTCTTCAGGGGAATCTTCGGAACTCATTCGTCAACCTCAAGAATCTCACAAGTATCAATTTTGGATCGATCAGTCCCTTGTGCGGTTCGAGCTTCTATCTCTCGTTTGATGTCACGACAGTATGGGGATAGTGTTGATGGAGATTGTGACTGGTAAAAAGCCAATAGAGCAAGTGTTTGATGATGATGAGCATGTATTTGCTTTCTTATGATTCCTGAGATTTGCAAGGGTTATCATTCACAGTTATTACACGCAGAATCTGGTGATTCGGATTTGGTTTATTAAAATAAACAGAGCGCAAGAGAGAATCAGTGAAAAGCTTTGTTATGGTTTCGTGGAACCCATTTGATTCAGAAGTTGACAAGTGTAGTCACAAATTTGTTTTGTCTCCTTAGAAATTAACATTTTTTTTATATTTTTTTTTTTTTATTGAACAACTGATGGGTTTTATTGAATTACAAACCAAAGAAGGCTTTCTTGAATAATAAACAAAAAGATAGAGGGCTTTCTCGAAAATAACATTTCTATATCCTCAAATCTAAGTTTTTTTTTTTTTTTTTGCCATAATGATAAAATTTAAGGGAAAAACTAAGGAGAAGAAAAGGCCTTTGCAACGTAGAAATAATGTTAACAAGTCGATATTATTAATACTTATGATGTCCACATACATATATGATTACATCTCGATTCTCACATGCATAGATGAAATTATAATGGAAATAACTCCAATCAATTTGTGATACACCAGCAAACGCCAGTCTCGCAGACAGCATGGGCCGACGGTGGACAGCTTTTAGGATCACAGTCACCGGCTGTAGAACAATGAACGCCATTAAGAGCACCATAAGCACATTCACACCTGTGGTTTTTACATAATATATGTGAATTTAGTCTGCAAAGACGAGGATCACAGTCCCGAACATCTCCACATTTTTGACCTTCACTCGTCATTATCATGCCTGTTTATAACAAGATTCAGGTCAAAACTAACAAAACCAAATTAAACGTGTGCTTTTTAATGACAAAAATATAGAAAAGAAAATGACAAAACTTTGAAATACTTAATTACATGAAGAGATTATGAGAAGAACGACGAAAATGCTTGTTACTTTTTCCATTTTTTTCCCTTTCTTCAAGTTGTTTTTCTCTTTTAAAATTTTGTGTGTGTGTGTGTTGTGAACTTGTGATGTGATTGCAAGCTTGTTTATTTATACAGTTTTGTTGGGGTCTCAATTTTTAATGGCAATTTTTTTTTGCAATATTGGTCAAATCAGTGAATTATTTCTAATTCTATTAACAATTCTATTAATAGAGATAAATTCAAGTAAAAATTGGTGGCACTTGTCAAGTTTCTAATTGTGAACAGAGGCACATTCAAATTTTTAATTGGAAAAGTATGCAAGTTTTGGTGGATCCCGCCATATGTGGTTGGATTTGGGTTTACTTTTTGGGATGTAGAGTTTATTTTTTGTTCATGGAAAGTATTTTTGTTATGGGTCCTACCGCCGATTTGACTTTTTCATAATTACAAATTTGGAGTTGACTATTTTCACAATTACAAACTTAGAAACTGACTACTTTGCTAAATCTCCCTAAATTCAACCATAATACTTTATTATTCAATCATGAATTTTAAAATCTTATAATAAAATTTGGTGTTATTGGTTTAAATATTTAGAATTTATTCATTAAAAAAATTTAAAATCCAGTGTTATTACTTCATGCATTTAGAATCTCTTAATTAAAAGAGTTTGAAATCTAGTGTTATTCAATTAAGGATTTGAATAGATTTTGTTCTTAAAAAAGTTTGTTTGGATTTGAAATCATTTAATGTGTAAATTATAACAATCAAAATATAACATTTTACCTCAGATTTTGTAATTAATTTATTATAATTATTAAATCTATTTTTTGGATTAATAAATGTATACTTTTCTTTTTTATAAATTAAAATGAACATGGATATTCGTTTCTTTTTTTCTGAAATTTACAGATGTACATTCCAATTCCACAAATGAATACGTCAAATTTTCAAACAATAATCAATGCAAACAGACAAACACAAGACGCACCCTTATACTCTATTCACAAGGCACTAAACTAAACCCTTTGAAACTTATCGTTGAACAAGAAGAATCAATTGAGAATCTCTTCACTCGAATCAATCATTCTAATCATCTTTAACACTACCAGACACCGGTTCTTGTAAACCTACTGAACCTTGTGAACAAAAGGCAATCTTCTGATGACCTCCTTCATCATCATCATCATCATCATCATCATCATCATCTTCTTCGTCTACTTCATGTTCTGATACAGAGCTATTATCCATCTCCTTCTCCGGTATATCGAGCTGTACACTCTCCGGTAACTCAATATTATGATTCCCACTTGACATTCCTCCCAAGTTCTCTCTTTTAACCACGTTCAACACAATCCCGTTACTCGTTCTCTCAGTCTGTAAAAGATCACCTTCAGTAACTGTTATGCTTGACATGTTGTTAGATTCCATCTTCTCAGATCCGCCATCGGAATGAGCCGCCATTGATCTCGAGTTCGGACTAAAGATTGGACTAAACGGACCAGGAACCGCAGGGGAATTCGGACTGCTACTAAACCCTCTGGTCAATGCAATGTCGATATCTAGACCCTGAACGAAATCAATGAACTTATTAGCAGACGCTGTTCTCATCAAAGGTCCACCAGTTCTTGTCCAAGAACTCAAATCCACGCTCTCGGTCTCGCTATCGCTTAGATTTCTGCCCGAAGACGCGTGCAGATTATTGTCAGCAACGAGGTCATCAAGAGAGCCTGTAGAGTTCTCTCGAGCAATGACGTTCCAAGATGGGATTCTCCTAGAAGCATTAAACCTGGTGGTTGAAGATAATCCGTGATGAGACGATGACGTGCCACCAGTAGCGGCTCTCTCAGCGCTTCTCTTGAGCCTGCGCATATGGTTAAGAATGGCTACACACTCATCAAGCGCAAGCTCGATCCCACAGTTTGCTTTTATGGCTGAAAGCTTCTCCCAAGTGCATCTCCTTCCTTGGTTAGCCGCTTTCTGAAGCTCCACATGAGTAGGGTTTTGTATGATCTTCGAGTACTGCACAAAAATCCACAACACAAGTAAGTAAAAAAACCTCTGGTTTCAATCAAAGAAGTTTAAGATTTTCGGGGTTTTGGATATAAGAACCTGAGCAAGAGTAGCAGGCATTACAACTGTTACATCACCTTCCCACTCCTGAGCAAAAAGCTTTGCAAGTCCACCGAGGGGAAAACCGAGCTCTAACACCTGGTTACATCTATGTTTAACCTCCATCTCCACTAGATGCGCAAGCTAATAAGGTGGAAAAAGTAGCACGGTTATAACAGAGGAAAGAAACAGAGACTGACAATAATTTAAGTAAGTATGTGACATATACATACCTTGGCTGCAAATCTACCGCCGTAAGCTCGGACGATATCCTTTAGACGTAGTAACGGTGCAATGTGAGGATTGGCTTGGCTCACAATGAAATGATTGACATTAAACAGCTCCTTAAGCTGCATCATCGGTAAATCAACCTCCAGACTACCATCTCTCCACCGTCGTACAGATGATTTAGTGCCTTCCTCTGGATCCAAATTGAAAGGTGGATGGTACGGCACGATCTCTCCACTTCGATCTTTAGCCATTAGCTCTTGAGCTTCAAAGAGACCCGGAAAAGCACAAGAAGCAGTCACTGCGCTCCATATCACCACGTGAGGCGAAGTCAAATAGTTAAGACACCGAGGCGGTTCGTGCTTTCTCGGGGAGCAAACCGTTATCCCGAGTATCCTTCCCGTCATATCATAAGCTTCTTGGAATGTGAGATTGCAAGTGAGGTTTCTAAGCATACATTGCAACTGTCTGATATCGTGTAGAGCGCCTTGTATCATCACACGTTTCACGATTGAGAAAACACCTCCGAGCTGATCAAAGAACTGTAATGAATGCAAAGAATTCTCAAAGAAACTCTGCAGCTCTGGCCAAGACCTTGAGGCGACAACAGCACAGATTATGGATCCAACACTAGACCCTGCGATTATCCGAGGCAGAAGCTTATGCTCAACCAAAGTCCTAACCACACCTACATGAAACGCACCGAGAGAAGCACCACCGCTCAGAAGCAAAGCCGTTCTACCAAAGGCATGCCGTGTTTCATGCATAAAGGAAAGCTTCTCTTCTAAAGAAAGCTCCTCTGAGTCAGAGTTACAGACCATTCTCAACTGAGTAGAGACTTCATCGATATACTCTTTTATATGTCTAGGAACTTGAAGTCTACCTTTATGAAGCTCCGAATTACACATATTACCGAGATTCCTCACGAGATCAGCCCTCATACAAAACATGATGTCTCTAAGTGATCCTTCTTGGCGACGATGACGAAGCTCCTGAAGCTTGTTCTTAACAAGTTCTTCATCGTAGAGATCAGATTCATTCATCTTTGGTGTCTCCTTCTCAAGCATCTTAGCAGCATGAGCCCATTCCTCATAAGTCAGAGCCGTGCGCATCATGTTCCTCCAGAACTTCCTCCGGTAAGCCATCTCCGCCTTCATTTTCACGTTCGTGTAACGTTTCAACACGAAGGCGATGATTGTGACAACTGCTAAGATCCCTTGTGGGTTCCGGGGATGGAACCACGACACAAGCGGTGATACGGTCAGCTTAAATCTAAGGAACCAATGCAGCAAGAACCGAAAGAGATCACGCCTGAGCTGTACCACTGATTTGCAGAACAATACTCTGAAAGCGATGGTTCGACCCATGAGAGATGTTGGTCCGATTGAGAATGGATCAACATAAGCCTCGTTACTTATATCCATTGGAGATGATGATGTTTTTATGGTTTTTCAACTGCAAAGGGAGCAAAAATTAGAAAGTTGGGTACTCGTGAACAAGCATATGGATTTATTAAAGCTCTGCAGAGAGACAGGGGACATGATCTATTCTTAGAATTTGAAACCGAGTCAGCATTTTCTGTTTCACCAAATTTTACTATGAAGATGAAATTCGTAAAATCAAAATCAAGCAAAAGAAACTGATTTTAAGAAAAAGTGGGATCCTTTTTTTGGGTGTAGCTTAAATTCGCGAAAGGGCGGATGAGATTCTGTCGAGATCGTCAAGTCGAATTTTCTCAGTGAATAACCAAAAGGAGACATTTGAATCGAACAGAGAAAACTCAGAGATTTCTCACAGACATCGTAATCGAACAAATTACCTGAGCCTGGGACTTGGGTAGGTCAGAGCAACAAAATCGAGAAGCAAGAAGAAACGTGAAGCAGAGAGTTTACTTGGGAAGAGAGAAGAAATCANAGAGAGAGAGAGAGAGAGAGAGAGAGAGAGAGAGAGACGTGAATAAAAGGGGAATATAAAAAAGAGAAGATTGCATAGGGAATCGCGACGAGATAAGAGAGGGCGATAATGGTGACGCGGACGCAGACTCAGACTCGGCCGAGAAATGGCCGATCACGACGGCTTCTTTTGTTTTCCCATTTTTTTTTTTTTTTGGATAAACGTGAGAGAGAGGAGAATACAAACAAAAAAAGTCGTTGGATAAAGATTTACGCAATTCCCACGTGGAATGCGAAACATGAAGGTGTTTTCATCTGAAATTGCAAACAGGCTGTAGTCGTAAGAAAAATGACAGACTTTTTTATTCTGAACGCCGAGGAATTTTCTTTTCTTCTTGAAACGCTGTGTTTTAGAACAAAGAATATTGACACCAAGCAAATAGTAGTAGTACAGTATTGCGTAACAATTTGCTAAAGGGCCAAAGACATCGGTTGATTTGTGTTTGTGAATGCTTGTACAAATTAATATCCATAACGAAAGATTTGTCCACTCGGCCCAATCAAATATTATACTAATTCAAAATTTAAACCTGTCTTCATATACTTAAAAATCTAAATCCGGCACGGGTATTAGTCTAGTACACTTGAAAACTGTACCGAATATCAACTCCAAGTGACAATGAGGTTTCTTTGATCAAATATTCTCATCAACTAAAACTATTATCTTCGTTTTTCCTAGTCCATCATCGTTCTTGATAATATGAATCTATTTAGGACTCTACTTGTGAATTTACGTGATAACTGAATGCGATTATTTAACCAAAGAAAAAAACAATCCGATCAGACCGGTGATCTGGGATAAATTTTCATCAAACACATGTTTAACAGGGTCCCACAGTTACACGTTCTTATAATTATTACCATCTTTATGGTTTCTACTTTCTGACAAAGACAAGGTTGTTTACTCTGAGTTAGTCAAATCTAGAACCTAAATTTTGGAAGTTTATTTATATTTTAGACTCATTACACATCTCAGTGATAACTATTTACAGTATCCTCTCGAAATATTTTCCTTTTTTGTCTTTATTTTCATTGAAATTTATGTATGTTTCTAATTCCTTTGTCTGTCAATTAGTCTGTTTTTACTACAAGACTGTCTTTCAACATATATACCTTTCAACATATAGCAGTCCAACAAAATTCAATATATTAAAAATTTCACATAAATTTTGATCTATAATAAAATACATCCTTAAGAAAATTGAACATGAATTAGAAGTAGAAATAGTTTGAGACAAAAAAGAGAGAATTATAAATAGTTTGAGACAGTGATGTTTATTTCTCTTGAGGGAATTCAATTTCTTAGTTCTAGCTGTTTAGAGCAAGTGCAAAACTTACATAAGGTTAAAATTACAAAAATAGGATATTTACTTGGGTAGAGGTGGATAAGGTTAAAACTACAAAAACAAGTACCTATGTAAAAGCATCTCCATCGGGTGAGACCCATAATAGAGTATCATATAATTATTATATTAGTTTAACTAGAGCTAAGCCCGCGCGATGCGCTGGTCGGAATTATTATAAAGTTTTGTCAAATATTTTTTGAGTTTGGTTAAGACATTGTATGAGGAGGTCGAGCTAAATTTACTTTTGTTTCCATAAAATTAATTTATTTTTTGTTATTACTCATTTGTATAAGACTTGTTCAATACTTTACAAAAAAATAAAATAACACTAAAAACTAAGAGTAACAACTTATAGTCCATAAATAGAATAAAAAGAGAAGGAGTTGATAAGATACAATCGAATCAAAAGAAAAGGAGATGACACCATCCCCTCT
>OVBJ01000202.1:0-78732 GCA_900406535.1 Noccaea bulbosa | reverse complement strand
CTTTTTCCTCATGTTCGTGTTTTCTTCTTCTTCTCCATATTTCACATCTTCATTTTCACCGTCTTCTTTCCTTTTACTCATGTTTTTATTTCTTTTTGTGTAAGTCTTGTATTTCACCTATCAATTCATCCGATTGTTTATTTTTCAAGGATTTGTGAAATAGTTTTTATCTTTATATAGTTGAGATCTTTTAAAATTCTAATGGTTTTGTTATCTTTTAATTCTGGATTTGCTTTTTTTTTTAGTTTTTTTTTCTATTTGTGAATGTAATTTAGAAAGGTATATATAAATTTATAATCAATGATTTCTAATTTTGTTATTCTTTCATAATAATTCAATACTTTTTTAAAATGCACCAAATACTAAACCCTACACCAACGATATAAACCCTACACCCTAAATCCTAACCCCACAATGTAACACCCCCCTCCTTCCCCCACATCCTGAACCCAAACCCCATGTTATAACCCCCTCCTCCTCCCCCCCCCCAAACCGCACACCCATACCCCACATTTTACAAATTGGTTATGGATTTGCTTTTATTTTTAATTTTTTCTGGATAGAAGTTTTCTTTTTGTTTTTAATCAGTAATGTATTGTATTCAAAATTTTAAAAATGCACAATAAACTAAACTTTACGCCCATCAATATAAACTGTACATCGTAAACCCCAATCCCATTTTATCTTATTTTATTTTAATTTGTCTTTTACTTCTTTCATATTTTTTTTCCTTCACTCTCTACCATTTTTTTCTTTCAAAGTTACTAATCTCTTTTTCTTTTCCTCTCTATTCATTGTCATCTTTTTATTTGCTGGTTTTTATTTGTTTTCTTCCTTTTATTTACAATTTGTTTTCCAAATGGCTTTGTGTTCTTATTCTTCACTTTTTTATCTTTTGATTTTTCCAATTTCTTTATGATTCACATATTCGTCAATTTTTTTTTTTTTCCCTCTTCGTCTTCCAACTTTTGTCCTTTCCTTATTTTTATTCAGGTTTTTCTTCTTATTTCATCTTATATTCTTCATCATTTTGTATTATCAGTCTTTTTTTTGCAACATATTATTTATCAGTTTCATCTTCCTCTTTATTTTTTTTCTCTTCTTCTCATATTTCTTTACGATTTTGCTATTTTTTTCCATTTGCACTTCTTTCATCTTCTTGATTTTATTTGTCTTCTGTAACATCTTCATTTTCTGGTTTTCTTTGTCTTATCTTCTTGTACATCACTTTCTTCTTTATCCTCCGATTTGCTTCTTTCAATTTTTTCTTCTTATTCTCCGCTCTTATATTCTTCTTCATTATATATGTTTTGTTATCTAAATCCATCTTTTTGGGGCGTTATACTTTGCTTCTTCTTCATGATATTCTTCGTTTTCCTTGTAATATATTTCAGTATCAATTTAGTTTAAGACTCTTGACTATAAACAATCAAATACCTTAAATTTTTACCAGTATTGATTCCATCAAGAACCCCATATCTAAAGTGAATAGATACATAACTCATACTTAGAGAGTTCTTTTATGAAGCAAGACTATGATGCATCCAAAGACAAATTAAATGTGTCTTTCACTTCTTTGCAATAATCAATATTGATATTATAAATGTCAACTTTTTAATTCAATTATTTAAAAATGCATCAAAAACTAAATCCTACATCAATCAATATAAACCCACACCTGGAACCCTAACCCCACACTATAATACCCCCTCCCCTTAATCCTCCCCCCTCCCCCTCCCCCTTTTCCTCCCCTAAACTGTAACCCCATTCCCACATTACAAACTGGTTATGAATTGTTTTTATTGCTTTAGCTTTTTAAAAAGTAGGTGTTGCTGTTTTATTTTAAATCGGCAATGTTAGTGTATTCAAATATTTTTTAATGCACCAAAAACTAATTCATACATCCATCAATACAAACTCTACACCCTAAATCATAACCCCAAATTATAAACCCCCCTAAATCGTACACCATAACCCCAAATTACAAACTGGTTCTTGATTTGCTTTTATTGTTTTAATTTATTTTAAAGAAGTTGTTAAATCGACATTGTAATTTGTTAATTTGTTAAACCACTTTTGCTCTTTTATATCAACTATCTATAATAATACATTTTGGCACCCAACATATTTTTCTTTTGCTTCTCCTTATCATTTACATCTTTTTTTCTTTATATTTTTTTCTCAAACCTCTTTTTCGTGTACCTTTTTTTTTGGTGTTCTTCTCACACTATATGTATATAATTTACAAATATATTTAACTTCATTAGTTAGTAAGATGATTTGAATATTAGTTTTAAATTTTGTAAATTTCATTGACTGTTTGGTTTTGGCTAGACTATGGTTCAAGTCTTTGACCCGACAATGAGAATATGAGGGAGTGCACTCTTCTCAAATTTTAATATTGACAATCACTTGTTAACTATTAGGGTTGATGTTGAAGAAATATTTCTCTGTTTCAGAATATGGTAAGAGTTATGTTAGATCCAGTCTGTCGACAACATTGGCTATTGTTTTCTTCTGTTAATGGTGGTAGGGAGTTGTTTTGCTCTTTGTAACTTCAAGGGACTTGACGACACAATTATTTGTAACCTTAAGTTAGAGCTGAATTCTCGTCTAGACGGCTACAATGGCTAATTTAAGCCTTACCGAGGCAAGTAAAGAAGAAGAACAAAATGCTGCAGCAAGTGTAACCGAGGATATATCATATGTAATATCATTGGTACAACCTAAAAACAGAGCTACCTGATCTAAAGCACAAACAAACGAAACCCTAATTCAACTGCAAGGTTTGTCTCCTTGCATCTCATCTAATCTACACAACCGAGAGACATGGTACCTTTAGCATCTACTGTACTACGATCTAATTTACGGCAGTGACGTTGATTCCAAAATGAAACGACGATCTTTGTTAGAGACACCGTCTCTACTCCAAGTTCCGTTTATATCCAAGGAGTGATGCGTGTTATGTTATTCTTTCAGCTATCTGTCTTGGGGAGCTTTGGCTCTGGAGATTATGGCTATTGACATTTACTGGAATCTTCTGTTGCGTGCTCCTTTGAATTAGCAGATCTCTTTTCCTTGTTCGGATTTTGGTTGCAAATTATATTGGTGAGGCCATCGCCCGAGTTATTCTTCTCGGACATCATTCTCAGGTATTTGCCTTGTTTTTCTATCAGCAGTTTCAGTTTTGCTCGAAACTCACTTTAGAATCACTTTCACTGTTAGCACTATTTGCAGCTTCATGAATCCTAAAAGCTTAAACACAGACATTAACAACAAAGCTATAGGAAACTACCTTGAGCTGCTTGTAGATCGTTGTTTCTGTACTTTCATCCGCCTCTGCTAATACCTATACCACTGTAGTATATATAAATATTGAGCATCAATAACTGAACGAAAGGGGGAAAATATTATTAAGAACCTGCAAATGATTTTTGACATTATATGTAGTCAAGCGTTTAGAAGAATCTGATACAGAGTTACCATATTGGAGGTAAGAGGTCTAAACTCGAATTCGCTGGAATTCTTCTCCTCTAAGATATTATGATGTTTCTCACTGTATTAGAAAGTGTATTAGCTTGAATTGCCTGAAGCTTAAACAATGAATCAATAATAGGGGAAGGTTCAGTGATACGAACCATCCCATATTCATAACCAGCACACAGAGAAAACGTTTATTTTAGTTACTAAATCTGCAAGAAGCATGGAACACGGCTACAAAATTTTCAACTGAATAAGCCAAGTGGAGAAGAGACCGCCATTAAACCAAATCTTAGATGTTTGTTGATAAACTTGTCATCCCTGAAAGGCTGAAACCCTCAAAAGTACTTTAAAATATAAAACAAAAGAAGACACAAAACAGATTGATGCAAAAGCAAGAGTCGTACACTCAAAACAACGTACTTCAAAATTTTCTTACTCAGCAGCCTTCTCCACCGCAACTTCCACCGGAGCTGCGATGGTCTCCACGGCGGCTACTTCTGTGGGTTTCTCATTTCTACTTCTGGCTTCTTCTCTTCCTCCACAACCGCTGGAGTTTCCTCTATTTTATTTTCTTATTCTTCTCTTTCTTTCTTAGTCTCTACAACCTCCTCAGTTTTGCTCTCTTTCTTCACAACCGCCGGAGTTTCCACCGGAGCTTCTTCCTCTTCCATGATATCCTCAGACTCTGTTTTCTTTTCTTCTTTTTGTTCCTCTCTTAGGCTCTACAACCACCTCTGTTTTGATCTCTTTCTCCACAACCGCTGGATTTTACATTGGAGCTTCTTCGTCTTGCTCGATCTCCTCGGTCTCTTTTTTTATTTCCTCTGTTTCTGCAGTTGGTTTCTCTGTTTCTCCATCTTCGTTATCTTATTTTACAAGTAAATCAATTCAAGGGAAATTTTCTTGATGCTTCAGAGGACATGCATATGAGTTATACGACCATGTGAGACAAAACAAACATGGGCAAAGAGAAGCAGCGTTAATTCGAAGTTTTAGAAGACAATCCTTCTACTTTCTCCAACATGTTTGCTACTTTCTTCACGTGATCAGGTCTCCAAAAGTAAGAATCGTCGAGTCTGCAATGATTCCTGAATGCTCTAAGATGTCATAAGATTTGTTTTGCCGACTTTTTAACTTCATCAAACGGTTGTTGCAAACACTCGATCAGATAGCTTGGATCTTCCATGTATAGTGTCGTTGTAAGCCCATCTAGATAACAACTTCCTCTCCTCACAGCTCTCCCAACAATCTGTTTCACTGTAAAACGAAATAAACCACTACAAACAAAGCAAATAATTACCTAGACCGCGTCTTTTCTGGTTGATTGTTCTTTCTTCAAGTTTATTTTATGTGTTTAATTTGCTTTTGTTCAAAATCTAACCAACACGAACAATCTATTCTAAAACCTAAAAACTAAGAACATAGAGACGATGCCCGTCTTTGTTACGACTCTGTAAACATATGTTTATATAAGATTTATGAGAGCTAGGGTTTTCTTTGAAATTCAAAAAAAAAAAAAAAATCATAATTTTTTGGTTGTTTTAATAATTAAAGATGAATAAATTTTTAAGAGAAAAATATATCTTTTTAAAATTAAAAGTTTAAATCAATTAGGATAAATTAAATTATTTTTAGCGTAGGAAAAAAAAATGATTATTAAAAAGGAAATTATGAAGATTTAATTTTAGATTTTCATTAAGGGTATGTGGGTAATCAACCAGCTGAGAGCGAACGTGGTGCCTCGAAACGAAATTTTCACTTCGCAAATAATAGTATGATATATAAAGTTCATCATGTTCTTGAAATTTTAGCTTATCTTATCATACTGGATTTTGTTTTGCCTATATCATTTAAAGATTGAGGAATTTCGGAGGACAATAGTTATTGTGTAAGAATGACTAAAAGTTGATTATTATTTAATCCTTAAACTTAGATCACTGGACTAACTAGGGTTGTCGGAAGTTCACTGGAGTATACTTTCCTAGCTTTTATCGCCATTCTCTTCCTAAACTTTTTAATGAACTTAATTAGCGAACAAATTATCGTTATGTCAGCAAGATGTGGAGGTTTTTTCTCGTTACAAACCAATAATTTTTTTCTGTTTTGTCGGTTTAATTCCCTCTTCAATTAAAAAAGGGAAAACAAAATTTAGAAAATCTTTTTAACGTCCTGAAACAGAGGAGCTCCAGACGATACTGGCTATATTTGGAAACCCCATTTTATGATTTTTTTGTTTGTTTTTGTTTGATGCCAAATTCTTTGCTAAATCTCGGCAAAAATATAGAAGAAAACCCCAAATATTGATCTTCTTTCAATTGATTTTTCTATCGATTCCGTCTTTTGAATATTTGGGTATATGGAAAATGGGTATTGACGCGAAAGAAACCGGCGAAATATTATGGAAAATTCTTGGATCTTCGATGAACACAAGTTTCAAATTCATGAGAAACCACCCGATTTTGTCAGGGGTTTTCATGTTTTTGCTCGCACTATACATTTTCCTCCCTTCTCTGTTGTTCTTCTTGATCTACTCGTCGCCGGTTCTTGCATGCGCTGCAATGTACGCCAGAGAAAAGCTGGGATTGAGATTTTCGTCTTCAGGGCCAAACACTTGTGTAGGAGAAAAGAATGGTGTTAGATGTCATTTGAAACAGCAGCGAAGTGTTCGACGAAATGCTCGAATGAAAGTTGAAGAATGGGATTCGCAGACAAGCGAGGACGAAAAGGACAAAGTTATCTTGACTTCTCTTTATAATGACCTCCTCGGTCGTACTCCTCATTTCGAAGAGTCACCAAAAGCAATCGAAGACAACGTCGCAGAAGACAATGAGAAGACTTTTAATGAAGAAGAGTCACGCGATTTGGGTGATGATAACGTTGAAAAGCCAATGTTTTGCAACTGTGAGATTAAAGAAGAGAAATACAGAGAATTGAATGGTAAAGGAGAGAGAAGTGAGGAGATGGATAATGTCAACGAACATGGGATTTCTGAGATCGAGAGAAACAAGAGACTAGAGAGTCTAATCGCCAGGAGAAGAGCAAGACGACTCTTTAGACTAGCTCTAGACCAAAGGAATAAGCTCCAAGCTGAAGAAACAACGAGCCCCACAGCACAGAACAACAATCTGCAAATCACAGTTCCAAGGAACAATAACAGTAACTCTTTTGAGAAACGTCGAAACTATCCATCAGAAATGGGACTGCAGATTCCAGGTTCAGCGCCTTCGGTGTTGTTAAAAGCGAGAAACCCTTTTGACATTCCTTATGATCCTCAAGAAGAGAGACCTAATCTTAAAGGAGATAGTTTTGATGAAGAATTTTCATTGTTTAACCGTAAAGATATGTTCTTTTGTCGTCATGAGAGTTTCTGCCGCTTTTCTCTTTTTTCTCCAGAGCAAGCTCAGTGTATGAACAGCCCAGTTCCTCCTTCAGACATTTCAGCTACTAGGAAACGTTTAGGTAATATGTCAAAACAATTTGATTATTAGATTTCTTGTGTTATGTTTACTCTATCAATAGTGATTTTGTTTATTTTCGTCTACAGATTTGGATAATGAATATATGGATCATACTGAAGTAACTGAACAAAAGTTTTTTTGTAACGTCAAAGACGCTGCAATAGAGGTCGACGATAAAAGCGTTAAGGATGGGAAAGAGAGAGAAGGAGAGGTAGAAATGAACAATGAGACAGATTCAGATAAAGATGAAGAAGATGATGATTCAAGTTGTTCAGAAGAAAGTGAGTCAGAACTCAGCCGTTTGAACAACGCAGAGCTTAGGGAAGCTATATGCCACTCCATGGATAATTATCCAGGTTTTCTTGAAAATCAAACAAGAAACGTTATTCCAACCTCACTGCCTAGAGGTTTAGCAGCGCCAAGAATCGATGATAACAATATGTTTTACGCTCGTAGATGCGCAAATACGCATAGTAGAACATTTTCTGTTGCCTCGGATATGCAAGTTGAGGTTTCAGAGATTGGTTCACCTCCTACAACGGTTGACTGGCTTGATGATTGGTCTAATGGAGGTGAATCTTACATGTATGATACAGATATTGACAGAGAGATCATCCGCGGTGAAGAATCGCTGAAGAGGGTCTCTAACCAAGGTGAATCAAGAAGTGGAATTGGATCTAAAGATGACAACAATGTGCTAGGGACTAAACCAGATCACAAATGTGTGGTAGATGGACAACTTAGAACGGTTCATGATACGCCATTGTTAGATACAAGAAGCCTAACAGAAGAGATTACTGAGCATAAATCTTTTAGTTCTGGTGATTTGTCCAAGCTTACAAGTTCTGGGAAAACTGAAGGTTCGTTGTTCCATACAAGTGTCTCATTGTCTTCTATAACAGAAGAGCCTGAAACAGTCTTTGACTTGATCCATGGGGACACCTCGGAGAATGTGAACTATCTGACTGAAGAATTAACTGACCAGGGATCTCTTACTTCTATGGATTCTTCCACAAAGAAGTTGATTGATGAGGAAGTAGTTGATGTGCAACAATTAGGAAATGGTGGTCTTGGTGGATCTTCTAAGATTATTGATTCAAATATCATTGATCATCAACAAAAAGACCAAATCTTGAATAACATTCAAGTAGAACATGATACAAAGAACACTACAAAAGCAAAGGAATGTGAGGCAATTCAGAGTCTTTTGGATGATTCTTTGGGCACTCCCTCTACAGAATCATTTGAAAGAGAGAGAGCAGAAAAAGATGATGAACCAAGATTAGAAAGTTTTATTGAGGAGATAACAAGACAAGCAGGAGATGATGATCTTTGTGGATCTTCTAAGATTATTGATCAGCAGAAAGAACAAATTTTAAATAGTGTTCAAGGAGAATATGATATAGAGAACACAACAGCAAAGGAATATGAGGCAACACAAAGCCTTTTAAATGATTCTTTGGACACTCCTTATATAAAATCATTTGAAAGAGAGATAGCAGCAGAAGAGGAACCAGACTTAGACAATTTTACTGAGGAGATAAAAACACAAGCAGAAAATGATGATCTTTGTGGATCCCTTCAGATTGTTGACTCAAATATTGTTGATCATCAGCATAATGACCGAATATTGAGTAGTATACAAGGAGAACATGATACGGAGAACATAAAAGAAAGGGAATATGAGGCAACTCAGAGCCTTTTGGATGCTTCTGTGGACACTCCCTTTATAGAATCATTTGAAAGAAAGATTGAAGAAGAAGAAGGAGAAGAACCAAACTTGATCAATATTACTGATGAGATAACAACACAATCAGAAGATGAAATACTTCAAAGTGACTTGAAGAGTTCTCTAGGCCATGTTCTTACAGAATTACTAGAGAGTGAGGTCGTGGAAGAGAATGGCACAGAATTAGTCAAAAATATGGGCGAGAAAGCAAAGCCAATCGAGCAAGAGAAAACTGATAACGTCTTGGAAGCACTTTCGAGCCATCCTCATACACAGTTACTTGAAGACTACGGAAATGCAGAAAATGATAGTGATGTGATACTTATGCAAGTCCAAGACGATAATAACTCAACACTAGATGAGTCAGATAATCAGGGGATCTCTAAAGAAGGAGAAAATTCAGGGTTATTGAAAGATCTGCATGCTGAATCCACTCAAGAGCATAAAAATATAGCCAGTGTTGAGGAAGAATCAATGGTTTTAGAAGACACTCAAATCTCACAAGGTTCACAATCATCGACTCAACAGGTTTTACCCTCTATTCTAGTCATCTTTAACATATATTTAGCTTGTTCCCCTATCGTTGGTTCTTGATTACGAAGTTTTGTAATTGTTTATTTATCCGTTGAATAGCTCGATATCAATTCTTCCGAAGGAATATCACCAAAAACACTGGAGATCATCCAAAACCCAGCGTATGGTGATGGTATTGATCCAGACACGGTCTCTCAAGATATTGCCAAAGATGAATGTGTTGCACTAGCCAATGACTCAGCTACTGCAGAGAATAATGATGAAGAGAATCTGAAACATGATGAGCAAGTTGGAGAAGTTATGGAAAAAGAATTAGAGCTTAATTTAGAAACAATGCACCATAATACCGGTTTAGTCGCTAGAGAAGACGTTGAAGAATCCAAAGAAGCGAATGGAGTAGCAATGCAAAATTCAGAGAGCTAAACATACGAACACAAAGTTTTAGGTTAGTCGTAATTCAGAAATGAATTTGAAGGATTAAGCATATAGATAATCACAAATTGTTTCATATTTATTTTGCTTATAACCAAATGCTTTTTTTTTTTTTTTTGCAGAAGATTAAATGGATGATACACGCATGATGAAATGAGTAATGCTACCCATAAGGTGCAACAGAATGAAGAGTGACTAATTGTAGATACATTCTTGTCAAAGAAAATATGTTGAGAATTCTTTTTAGAATATGGATTGATTTATACGAAACAAGTTATTGTATCATTATTTAAGGGACATTTGCTACTAGCATCCTGTCTTATAATGCATAGAAAAGAAAGATAAATCTGCCTAACTTGCAAATGCTAAGAGCTGGAAAATGATATAGAATATTATAAGACATCTACACGCAAAAGCATATGATTTATATATCCTGTGAACGAGTGGAAACTGATATATGAACCGAATTGTGTTGGTTCTCCTTTCGCCACTGTTGAAACCATAAATAACATGGTCTTACAACAGGAGTACTATCTAACTTTAATTTCGGAGATTGGTTTCGAACTCTCGATTTCGGTCCACAATCCAACGGTTAGTAAAAAAAANAAAAAAAAAAAAAAAAAAAAAACAAACAAACTATGTTATTAAAAAGGAAAAACATTGAATTTAACTGTGTTTAACCTTTTTTATATCCTTGGTAGCTTCTCGAGTTAATTAGTATATATTCCATTTTGGCAAACTAGATATTCCATTTCGGATTTCTTTCCTAAACTCTCAGATTCGTTTTAAGGTAATATTTCGTGATCTTCTACTTCCTTCCTTAAACGCAAACTAAATCAAAAGTCAATATATAAAACCTCGCATATATAAGCTCGATTCACCATAATTACGATAGATCAGCTCCAAAAATCGGTTCTCGCGTAGGATCGTCTTGAAACTTTGCTTTGATATCCAAGTAAGAATACGATTTTTTGCATAAATATTTCATTTATTCTGCTCTGGTTCTAAGGCTCTTCATGTTCAGTTGTCCATAATTCGTTTTGCTGTGGGATTTTCTTAAGGTTTTTTTTGGTGTTCTTGCTAGATTGATTTTGTTGTGTTGGGTGTCGGAAAATAGCTCCTGCTTCTCGGATTTCGACTCTTGCCTTTGCTTTTGCTGACTTAGATAGGATCGAGTTTCAAAATTTGAGTTTAGTACACTAAGTTTTGTCTATATACGCATATAAATTTGGGTAATTTTGATCGAAATTTCAGTTTCAGTAAACGTGGTGTATATTCACAAACGATAATTCACACAACATATCAATTCAGTATCTGTTAAAAATATTTTCTTTTGGTAAGAAAAAGGTTTATGTGTTTATAATATGTGTTTGTGTGATAACAAGAATAAATCAGGTTACAAAGGATGGCTCAGAAGAAAATAGTGGACCTACGAAGGATAGAGAACGATAAGACAAGGATAACAACTTACAAGAAGAGGAAAGCTTGTCTTTACAAGAAGGCAGAGGAGTTCTCAACACTCTGCGGCGTCCAGACATGTCTCATCGTCTACGGTCCCACCAAGGCGACCGATACAAAGGTTTCCGAGCCAGAGATATGGCCGAGGGACGAGGCCAAAGTAAGAGCAATCATAAGCAAGTACAAAGACTTAGCGTCGAACGGCTGTGGGAAAGAAACCCAAGTTGAGACTTTCGTTAACGACTTAGGGAAGGCAAAAGAGAAGGAAGATTGTAACAAGAGAGCGAAGAGTAATAATACTAAGTACTGTTGCTGGGAGGAGAAGCTAGACAAGTGCTCACAAGAGCAGCTACGTCAGGTTTTATATGCCGTGGACAACAAGTTACATGAAGCTGTGATGAGACAGAAACGTACTATGATGAGGAATCATCATCAAGCCATAGAGACACCAATCCCGCAGATCTTTACGGAACAAGAAGATTACATAACACATTATTTTACTGACCAGAAGCAACAGATTCATCAAGGCATGTTCCCTAGTTATAATAACAATATGGGTTTCTCGCTCCTCCCATCTCCTGATGATCAGATTCAAATGGACCCGAATCTTGTGAAGAATTTAACCAACTTAGCAGGGTTACCTCAAGGCGTGATGATACCAAACGGAAACGATGGTACTCAGTGGCAAGCACAGCCTTATTATAATAATTCTGAACCGGTTACACAGAGGCCTGCGGCATTTGTTAACCCATTTGCAGGATACGGCCCGTTTAACTTTACTTGGAGGTAATCAAGTTGAGGAATGGGAGCTTTTTTAGGGAGCTTAGTTAGTTTTTAGGGTTTTAATAGTTTTGTTTTTGTTGGTTTGTTTCTGTAGCTTGGTATTGGTCAAGCGTGTTTTTTTACATATCATCATATTTTCTTTTACATTCTATACAAGTATCCGTTTTAGCCTTATAGTATTTTTATGTACCTTTCATCAAATTAAGAAACAGAAAAATAATGATTGAGATTTTCCATTGCTTGATATTAACAAAATGTTACTATCCCACAAAAAAATTTCTCTTACAAAGCACTATTCAGCTAATGCAGCTTTTACGGGTGGTAGTGGTTTTGACTACAATCACGCAAACGCTTTCTGCTATTTCAAAACGTTCAAAATTGTTCCAGATTCCTTAAAATCAAAAGCTCTTTTCCAGCAGCGTTTGCGGTTGTTGGCGGTTGTGAGTGAAAAAAAATTAAAAATAAAAATAAAATAAATACAATTTTTAAAAAAAAATCAGCTTACATATATTATTAAAAATTTAGATTTGGATATTATATTTACAATATAAATAATTAAATTTGACATTTCTTCAGTAAATATTCATAAAAATATATAATAATTATATATATATAAGTTATATAATTAAAACATATCATTAAAATTCTTTTGATAAATGTTCTCTTCATACTAATACATTTATATCTAATATAATATTATAATATAAACTTAGTTTTCATATTAAATATGTATATTTTAATTATTTTTAATGAAATTACATCTTTCATTCAAAATATAGAAATTAAAAGATAAATGTAAATATTATACACATACTATTTTTTATAAAATTTTATTATTAATTATATTGAACTTTAAGTTTAAAATTGTTCAATAAAATATAATTTTGATATTTTTATAAATATATTAATTTATTGTTTAACCGATATTGCATCCGCAAGTCAACCAGTCATAAGTATCCTGCAAACTCATATGTTTTCAACCGCTATGCCAATCGTACAAACCTTTAGCAAACCGCCCGCTCGCAAACAAACTATTAACTGCAACCGTGCACAAGAAAGCCCAATCACAATTCTCGATGTTTCTTCTCTTCTCTTTTCCCAATCCTTCTCTTCTCTACTCTTTCTATATAAACATCTTGTTCACCACCATTGTAACTGAACTTAGAGAGTTGTTCAAACCAACTCTCCTCCTTTTAATCTTTTTGTGTTATAATCAAAATCTCTTTAATCTCTTGGTGACAATCTAATATTTTTCCTCTCTCTTTAGTTTTGTGTACATAAATAAAGCTTTCATGAACTGTCTCTTTTATCTCTTCTTCAGTAAGCTCTTTAGAGCATTAGTCTCTTTGTTTTTAAATTGTTCACATAAAAGTGGTTTAAAATTTACAAGATTATGGATAGATTTCCAGAACTCTTTTTTTTTCCAGAACTCTTTGGTCACGCAAAAAAAAGGAAACTACAATATAGTAGTTTCTATAAACTAGAATGTATGAAATTAATTGCATTGTTGTCAAACATTGTCCATCGTTATAACTTCAATTGGTTGTTGAAAGCATAGTTTTGGTTGATTAATGAGATGAAGAATGAATAATGCCATATTGTGATGTATACGTTATTCAAACGTTAAACGACAAAAAATTGACACTAGAAGTTTGTGTCTTTTTGAACCTTTTCGCTGCAACTTGTATAACATAAATATAAATACTTTCTTTTTCCTTCCACAACAAAAATGTATATACGCACAATTGAATATTTTTTCTGGCGAAGCACAATTGGATTGAAATCTTGATTTTTCGTTATAAGATAAATGTTACGAATCAGACCGTTGCTGTATTTTTTTTTTCAAAGGGGATGATTCCGCCCATCGTTGGCTAATTGAGCATTGTTGCAAATTAATCGTCCCATCATCTAAATTCAAATCCGAGTAAAGCCGTGAAAGGTATATGTTTAACAATTTAACTAAAAAAAATAGGCACTAAAACTTTTATTAACTTCTGTGTTTCAATTTGGAATTAAAACAATCGACGTTTATTAATTATACAATTATCAGATAAGAATTTCACTTACACCCTTAGGATTAGAGATCGATCACCAATCGCTATAGCTGAAACATTGTGTTTGGTGCCTCGTAGCAAGAATCTGCGTTGTTAAACGTTCCTAGCAGAGCCTGGCCGTACGAGTGAACTCCACTAATAGCGTTTCCAATCGTTATGTTGAAGGCGTCCGCATGCGTTCCATTGTTGTCCGTATGGCTCCAAGGAAACGCAGTTAGCCTCGAACGCTCCTCTCGTCCAACGATGGAGCTCTTGTTGGTCTCCAAAGAAGCTTCGTCTTCGAGATTCACGGTGGTTATGTCGTGAATGCTTGCTCGTCTCTTGTCCTTGCCGCCGGAATGTTGCCGGATAAAGTATTTTTGGGCGTGGCTAGCGACTTGCGTTGGGGTTCGCGTTATCACAAAGTTCCGAGATATGTTCCTCCAATCTCCTTTGCCGTATTTCTTCAAACCCATTAGAAATAGCCTGATATCGTCACAAATATTGAATCAAAGATATATTTTCACAAATATTGTACATTACAACACTTTATCCAAATAATATTTTTGAAACTTAGATTTCATAATGTTAATGGTGGTAATAATGGGTTGTGTTTGTGATGTGATTAGGCAAGATTTTACCAAACATTTTTGTTTAAACCAAACTACGATTATGCATGTATTTCTTCAAAACCATTAGAAATAGCCTGAGTGTGACAAATATCGAATCAAAGATATTTTCATAAAGTTATATATTACACAATAATATCCACTAGTCACTATTATAAACTAGCAATGTAAATGTTGGTCTTTAACAAACAAAAAAAACAAAAAAAAAAGTAATGTTAATAATGGATCTCTTTCAGATATTCTCACGATTTATGCTCAACGATTTTACGATTTTGAATGATTAGTGACCAAGATTTATAAAAATTTATCCACTCTGACAATTCTTGATAATAAGATTTTCTTTTTTGTACTAATTTACTACCATTCCGCTAGAAAATCCTTTTTTTTTTTCTTTTTTTTTTCGTTTGATTTCAATAAACCGCAAAAATAACAGAGACTTACTTGTGTTCTTCTTCCGTCCAAGGAACACCTTTCTTCCGCTCCAGCTCCGGCGATCTACCGGCCGGCGAGCGTTTATTACCCACCGGGTGACCCGGTTTGAACCCGTTACATCCGCCGCCGCCATTGCCGCCGCCGGCCCAATCCAGAGTGAAAGGGGAGGTGATGTAACCAGGGACCGGGATTAAACCGGCCTCGATGCTGCTGAGGTCAGCTTCCAGCTCGTTATACTGTTTGATGACGTCACTCACGGTCTTCCCTGGAATAACCGCCGCTACTTTTTGCCACCGATCAGGAGTGTTGTCGTCGTAAACCGCCAGAGCATTCTCGAAAGCCTTGTTCTCCGCCGCCGTCCACGTGGTAACCTCTCCGGAAGCTGCGACGGCGACGTTGCTCTTCGTCTCCTCCATGAGCCAGTTCCCACCGGAGACGTGCGACGTCGTCGGTCTCAGAATCTCCATGTCCGGAAAAAAACGAAAAACTAGCTCTGTTTTTCTTTTTTACGATTAGTAAGAACAAATCATACCGACAAGAGTTCCCAATTTTTTCAAAAAAAAAAAAAAATTGGGATTATTGAAGAGATAAGAGAATCAAAGAAAGAACACAATAATCACTGTCAAATGATACTTCATCATTATTTTGATTAGAGAATTCATCCTTATTTCTATTATGCATTTCTTAGACCCACTTCAAGGAATCTGGAAAAGTTTCAACCTTTTGGAAAGGATTTGAGAAAATCCAGAGTAAAATCTAGGCAAGATCTGGGTGGTGAGTCAATAAAGAGAATTTTTTTTGTGAAGCTCTGAAATTTTGCAGAAGAAGGAAAGTAAATCTATTTGGTTAATTCCAGATTTGGTGGAATAAAAGCATGAGTGGTTTGTAAGTATCAGAGACTCAGAGTTGAGATTTTAAAGATCTGGGTATGGATAAAAATTTCTCGGGAAAATAAACATATGGCTACAGAAAATGAAAAGAAAAAAAATATATATATTGACGAAGCTACCTTCGAGCTTACCAAATTGGGAAAACTATAACGTGCAAGAAGAAGCAAATGAACCCATAAATGGAAAGAAAACTAAAACCAGAAACCAAATTGTAAAATCTTTCTCGAGTAAAAAAAAAAAAAAAAAAGAGAGAAGTAGGCAGAGAAAGGAGGCGATGATTTATACTTCTGTTCTTTAGAAATTAAATTTTGGGTGGTGCTGTCTTTATTTATTTAATTTTTTACTTATTACAGAAAGGATTCTCATTTTGTACTCCTTCCTACTTTTTTGTCACCTTACATACGTTTAGCCCTGGGCATTCGTTTTTTCGGTCCGGTTCAGTTCGGATTTTTCGGTTTTCGGTTTATTCGGTTCTAGTGATAAATAAACCATTTGGTTTTTTCATTATATGTTCGGATTCGGTTCGGGTTCGGTTAGGTTTCGTTCGGGTTCGGATCGGTTTCGGGTTTCGGAACATCGCATTAAAAAAATAAAAATAAAATAATTTAAATTAAATTAAATTAAATTGTGCAAAAAAATGGAATTAAATAAATATCATTACAAGATTTATGATATTTCAAATATTTTAGTTGTTTTATTCTAAATATAACTAATATATTCAAGATAAAATTATAATTTTTGATAGTTTAGTTATTATAAAAATAAATATAACTAATTATTTCTATATATAATTATATTTCGGGTATTTATTCAGTTTTCGGTTCGGTTCGGATTCGGTTTTGGTTTTTCGGGTTTAGAAATCTAAAAACCGTTCGGGTTTTGTGCTATTTTCGATTCGGTTCGGTTTCATCAAAATCGGTTTGGTTCGGTTCCGGTTTTTCGGTTCCGGTTTTTGTGCCCAGGCCTAGCTACGTTCATGCTTAATATGTACTCAGTTAATTAGTGAATGCTTCCACTTGCATTGCTTTTTTGAGTAAACTCAATGAATGTTTTAAAATTCTAATGGTTTTAGATGGACATTTCAAATAGGTGATTAAAACATGCGTTTGAAAGTTGAAAAGAAGTGGTTAATTACAAGTAGTTTAGAATTCGAAATAAAATGTAAAGCGAATAATTGACAATAAATTAAAGTCTTTAGATGTTACAGAAAACAAAAAAAGGAAAGTGTTTATACAGTATATATATATTTATCTTTTTTGGTTTTGTTTTTGTTTTTGTAAAACTTTATACAGTATAGTTTAATTTGAAGTGTAAATACTGCCGTCTAAAGTTTGATTTGGTCATACTGGAAGACATGAAAAACATAAATTTGTACCTCTGAGAAAGAAAATAAAAAAAAAATGGAAGAAAAATTCCGTGACTGCTATGATTACAAAATATAATGATGGTGAACGTTCTGATATATATTGTGAAATGCAAAATAGTTTTCATTGATATTTTAATTTACGCGAAGTTGACATATTCTGGGAGTATACGATGCTTCTTCTCAGAATAATAACAAATTTTCAGCATTCTTATTAAAATAATACTATATAATTATATACACACCAAAAAATTACGTTATTGATACAATGACACTCCAGTTCTGTATATATTTATCAATTTTTTTATTTTCAGTGATTACGTACAGTTGATACTTGATATATATTTAAAAAAACAAATTCGCGATTTGGGATTTTATGTGTCAGATCGGGAGAAAAAAAAGCAGCCGCCAAATGAACGGTCGAGATCAGCGGTAAATTACATGGCCAAGTTGTACAAAGGGGGTCCACGTGAGATGCGCGTTTTGCATTATCATTGGTCAGTCTCCTACCTTTTTTGTTTTTTTTTTTTTAATTTAAGATCTCGAGGAATCTGTCTTCTTCATTATGATTTGTTCACGTGGCCAAATTTTGTACGTTAGATCTGTCCTTTGTGATATACACTTTCTGTTTCGATATATAAGGGATTTAAAGTTTTTGCACACAGATTAAGAAGCCATTTTAATTTTTGTATTTTTTGAAATTAAATATATTTTATCATCAATTCCAAAACATTTCAACTATTAAAAAGTAACCTGCAGAGTATAAATAATCAAACGTAAAAAAAAATTTAATTTTGCATAGAAACTTTAAAACTCCTATTAAAATGAAACAAAAATAAATTCTAAAAAACTTTATATATTTAAACAGAGGGAGTAATAAAGAGTAGACACATAAGAACTTTGATGGACTTTCAAGTTTCAATTGGTTCGGTAACAACATTCAAACTAGTTTTTTGGTTGGAGTCCAAGTTGTATGTGAGAACAACCAAAACAGTATTTGGAGAACAAGATGTATATCTTATGGAACATGTTATTAAGATTATTCACAAAATTTCTCATAAGAAACTCTAGACAAAATGGGAGTATTTGTCTCAGTTGTTTCCTATCTAATATAATGCTTTACAATTCATCTTTCACTCGCTTACAAAATTTTTAACAATTTTTATCACCATAACTGAAATCAAAACAATGTTTTGTTAGGAAGCAACCGAAGAATGAAGATACAACAATCTATTTTTGTCCCTAAAGAATCATATATATGAAAAGAGATGATCTCTCTTCATATTTGCGACATTTGGATATAGAAAAATGTGACACGTATCACGTTATTTTTAATTTAACAAAAATAAAATTTAAAGGTTTAATGAAACTTATGAAACTTTTAGTATTCTTCCCTACTCGTTGTAACTCATGTAAAATTCATTTGTAAAGTGACATATAAATGGTTCATTTCACAAATATCTACATAAATTATGCTAAAATGAGGAATAAATTAATATACAAACAAATATAACAATGTAATAGTTGATAAATTTATATATCATACCCTAATATATGTATCACTACATGTAGATATGGTAATTAGATAGTAATATTAAGAGATAAATATTTTATTATTTTTATTAAAAATATTTATGGAAAATAAAAAGTGTTTACAAAGGTGTTAAAAACAAAGTTTATAAACAATTTTAAAAAGTGTTTACGAAGGTGTAGGATTAAGAAACCTTCACTGAAGGTCCTTCAGAAATTTAGAAAGTTTTTCTACGTTTCTTAGCAACAGTTGTGATATTTTTAACAAAGTTTTTCTTTATGATACTTTGGGATACATTTTCTTAATTATGTGTCTGTCTCATCATGGAGTTTACGACAAACACATCAACCACCGTATGTTTGTCATCATGGAGCTTACGATAATCAAACAAATCGCCTTTGTGAAAGATTAAATTGTACGATTGAGTCCAAAACGTTTTTCATGTTGTATACCTATTAATGAATTCAGAAGTTCTAATTAGATTACCAATAGAGTTTGAGATTATCCATTGCATAATTTCCCACTAGGTATTTTTATTACAATAGTTGACTATATCATGAGTAACGTTTATTCAAAACACAGTAACGATTTTTTTTTAAATAACGTATATTTATCTTATGTTTTATTTTATGACGATTCTTGGAGTATGTCAAAGAAATCCATTACCTGTAGAGTACTTTAGTACAACATAACATTCCTAATTTCACGGATCACATTATATATCCTGATCACAGTGAGTATTAATGAATTACATTTTAGTCAAATATATTATATATCTTAAGCCGTAAGCTTTGTTACGTAACCGGTAATGGTACCATACCGTACTCAGAGAATACTGTATATCACCTTAATCCAGCTTAAAATGTTTTAAATCAACTTAATCATATAGTATTACTAGAGGTCCCATCATTTACATGTCCCATCATTCTCGAGTGACCTAGCACCTTTAAATCATCTATGAAATTTCATATTAAAAACGAATTGAAAGCGATCATATATGACTAAAAAAGAAACCGTCAATTCTAAAATATTTTTCGCACATGTTTCATATATGAAAACTGCTAAATGGATTTTATATAAGCATGAGATGTGGCAATGCAAGATGGCCAAAAAAAAAGTTTTATCATTTCAGAACTTGTAATATATGCATGCAGTTTTATTTTGGCCTAATGATAATTTAATCTAGTTTCTTATATATTTTTGGTTGGAACTATTACTCAACAAAAATTATAATTACACCAAGAGAAAAACAGAGATTGAAAGAAATTGAAAAAGGATTGGTCTTTCAAAGAGGATGTTCACTTTTACAGTTTCATTTTATATTATTGGGATTCTTAATGCCCCTTTGGACTTTCGAGGAACTATATATATGTAGGGGAAGAAGGTCTAAAGGTTGGATTTCAATAATTGAATAGTACTCCCTCAATTTCAGAAAACTTGATATTTTAGAAAAATGTATCTGTAATTATTTGGAAGTATATGGACTCAAAACACATTCATATACATCCAAATAATTACAGATACATTTTCTTAAAACATCAAATTTTTTGAAACAGATGGAGTAATAATTTTCGTCATTTTTGGTACAACTAATAATATTCTCCAAACAATTTTTTCCCATTTATAGAAGTCTTCCGATTTAAATACTCTTTTTATTCATTTAAATATTTTAACATTATTATTTTAGAGTATCATTTCAAACAAGGAATAAGTCAGAAATCTGTTTAAACAAAAATTAAAATAAAAATAAGCTTTTAGTGCACCAAGGGACAAACGTCTTGCGAAATGGATTAAACAGCCAAAATCTTTTAGAATCAATTCCCTGGCAATTTGGTTTATTTTCGCATGATAAATTATTATTATAATTTTCATGGAAATTGTGATTCCAGACTTCCAGTATAGCTGGATAATACACACGTAAATAATATTTTATTTATATGAACAAACAAATGTGTAAGGATCCATTTAAATCGTTGCTTATAACTATGAACTCATCACCGTTCAACATCTACATTTAAATGATTCATACAATTTAGACTCAATTCCCGTCACATTTCGTCGAGCACCGTATAACTTTACCACTAGGGTTGGAACCCTGCACAGAGTGAAAAAATTACAAACTATATTATTAAATAATATTTGAAATTATTTAAAATAAATATAATTTAATAAGTTTTTTTCCACAATAATAATATTTATTAGTAATGCAACTGTAATTAAATGATTCTATTAAAAACTATATTAAATGAAAATAAATTTAAAAATTTGAAACTTAATAAATCATCATGATTTCACATCATTTTCTTTATTTATAATAGTTTCATAAATCAGTATACATTTTAACTCCTAATGTGGGACTTTTGAAAACATATCAATATTTCATTATCATTAGAGTAATTGATATATTTATAAATCTGCACAGAGCGCAAATTATTTGAATATGTATATTATTTGTATAGCTTATATTGTTCTATTAAAAACTATATTAAACCAAAATTGTTAATACATTATTTTATGGTGTTTATTAAATCAATCTTTACTAGATGATTGCCCGCGCCTAATACGCGGGTGTACTGTAAACTTTAGATTAACCTCTTATTAATTTAATACATTTTTTTCCGTGAAATAACATTAGGTATGTTATATTGACGTTATGTTTATTATCTGTATTTTTTTTACTTTTCTTTTACTATTTAAACAATGTAATAGCAAACGAAAAAAACAATTTTTAAAAATTATTAATGACCATAAACAAAAATGAAGTGTATCAAAGATGCATTATTAAAGAAATCGTAGAACTCATTTCAGTGATCGCCTCTACTAATATGAGGCTTTCTCTTCGTAGCCGCTGCAAATGCCAAGGAACAACTATTCGGTTAAGTGTATCGCAGATGGAAGTAGAGAAACTTTCGGACCAAAAATTAAGGAAACATCAAATACCTTTACTACTTTTTACGGATGGTTGTCAATATTCTGAAAAACTTCTTTGAAAACAACATTCATTGTCTGGTTGTCCGGATTGCCGTCCTTGTCTATAATAAGAACCTTTAATCCTGATTTTGACTTTACTCTAGACAAAGCAACATAAAGCTGGCCATGAGAGAAGACCAGTTTAGGCAAATACAGACCAACACTCGATAGTGTTTGTCCTTGACTCTTATTGATCGTCATTGCAAAGGCTACTGCCACTGGAAACTGACGGCGACGCATTCTGAAAGGATACTTTCCTTCCGGAGGGGAAACACAGAGTCTAGGGATGCAAACTTTAATTCCATTGAAGTCCCCTGTTAGGATGATCGCCTCAATAACATGGTCCGCTAGCTGCGTAACCTGAAGCCTGGTTCCATTACACAAACCTCCTTTAGGATCTATATTCCTTAACAACATAACAGGTGCCCCAACTCTTAATCTGAGAACATGATGCGGCAAACCTGACATTTTTAGATTGTTTAAGAAATCTGGCGTGTATACCGAGCTATCTCTGTTCGAGGTGTCTGATAGGTCAATACTATCGGAGCTTAAGTAAACCCTCTCCTCACCTGAAACATATATATGATAATTAGTGACCACATCGGACAGCTAAACGAAAGAAACTTCTCGTAAGGAACTAAAAACAGACTTGTATGTGTATTTTTAAAAAGATATAGTAGTTACCTGTCAGTAGGGATAGCATGTAGTCGTTTACTTCTTTGACATCGTCATTGGTAGGACATAATATAGCTCTCTCCTGAAAGAAATTACTATCGCAAGATTGACCAAAACCAGATCCATAAACAGAGTCAACAATAGCCTCGACCGGATCAGTGAAGCTCGTTATTAGTAGTTCCTTTGGAATATCTAACATAACTTCACCGGTGTTAGGATTGTTAACCTTGCCATCGCCTATTTTCAGAATCCACTCTGAGAAGTCTTTGATTTCTCTAGCCAGAGTCTCGTCCTGATCAGCCAATAATCTCATATTCTTCGTTAATCTCAAGACTTTGCAGTTTTCCCATATATAAGAAGAATTCAGAGCAGCCAATACTATTTCCTCTCTACCACCTCCTGTGATGACTGGTAGAATCTGACGAAAATCTCCACCAAATACAATGACCTTGCCGCCAAAAGGTTTGTCACGTCCTCCAACAATAATATCACGCATACTACGATCCAGGCTTTCAAAACAGTGCCTACTCATCATAGGTGCTTCATCCCATATGATAAGAGATGATTCAGCAACTAATTATGCTAAATCAGTTCCTGGATGAACGTTGCACATAGTAAATTCGTCAGGATTTAAAGGGATTCCAAACCTTGAATGAGCTGTTCTTCCACCAGGTAAGAGCAATGCTGCAATTCCGCTAGATGCCACATTGAGGACAATCTCACCTTTAGAACGAATTGCGGCCGAAAGAATCTTCCAAATATGAGTTTTACCGGTTCCGCCAAACCCATATACAAAGAAAGTACCTCCTCTACCACTGGAAACAGCATCCATTATTTCTTTGTATGCACTCCTCTGTTCATCGGTAAGCCCAGGGAACATATTATCATGAAGTGCTGCTAATTCAGTTTTGACGTGTTTACGCTCATCGAATAATAATCTATTGACTCCAGAGTTGTGATAGTTGGTAGGTGGCGTAGGCATTCCATCATAGTTGGTCAGCGAAGTTCCATTACTACGCATGATTTTCTCGATAGCAATCAAAGCATAGTTCTTCAATTCCTCGTCAGATAATTGGTGACCTAGAAAAATAAAAGGTCGTTTCGTTTAGTAAATTGTTTGATAAAAAAGGCAACGGATATTGAGCCCCAACGCAAATTTTATCAGAAAAAAACAATCATACCCGGCTCATTATTTCTATGCTTGAAATCTTCTGAGAGTATATCCCAAGTCTCATCCCAAACACCAACTGCGTTTGTAACACTTTCTGTAAGAAGCATAATAGCAAATAGTTTCCTCAAGAAATCACCAGATCCCCATACGCTAGCTTCCTTTATACCTTCAATATACTCTCTGTCGTCATCTAACAAACCCATTGCATAACAGGCATCCTGAAAAGACTCATATAGAACACCATCAACAGTTTTCAAATCATTGTAGCTTGTTGGTCCTCTTCTCCTTGTTCTTCTTTAGTTGGTTCCATCAAAAGAGAAGAAAGAGCACAGAATCAGATAACACCAAATGCGAATTGAGATCAACGAATTGAGGTCCGTAACAATTGGGAGGTTAGATTTTCGGGTTATCTGGAAAAAGCATTAAAATTCAGAAAAGAATTGAGATCCCTACTATGAACCAGACAAAATCACATGCAATCTCAACAAAATGAGATCCGTAAGACCAAAGTCAGAAAAGAACAACATATTTGATCAAGCTTTCTCATTTTATAAGGGGAAAAAACGAAATCCCAAGAAGAAATCAGATCAAACCATCGAGAATTTGAAGCTGTAAGGAGAAGATCTATTCGACCGAAGAAGAAGAAGATTTACATGTCGGCGTTGTTCACAATCGCTTCCAGCAGATTCATGTTTCATAAATCGAGAAATAAAACAATAGAGCCGAAGAAGTGATTCAAGTGAAGAAAACATATGTAAGGAGAAATTGAAAATCGACGGAAGAAAAACGAAGATGCAGGCGTTGAAAACGAAGTTCGTTTTTTCATAAATGGGGAAAAAAATACCCGACCCATTACAGCAGATCCGCGTGTATATCCGGTTCTGAAAAAAAGAATTTAATTAAAAAAATCAAAAATGCTCCAAAAAAAATGTGGACTCGCCATGTCAGCAAAACAGCTTCTTCTTTAATATATTGTAAGATATTTTTATGGTTTTCTATTATCGTGGTTCTTTTTATAATAGGTTTATGAATCACTATACTTCTTCATTTCCAATTTGGAATTTTCAAAATATTTATAATATTTTATATTTATTAAATTTTACATGTTTTTCAACTAAAATTTTATTTAATATTTAGAAATTTGGATCAATTACAATATAATATTTTAATTTTTAAAATTTCTGTATTTTTAATATATAAATTTTGATAAAAATATTTATAATACAATACATTTTTATCCAAGTTAAACTATTTCAAATATTTTAATATTTTGATATAAATATTTTCAAATTTATGACATCAAAATATTTTTTAATATTATAGATATTATTTGGTTTAATTATATGGTTTTATTAAAAATTTATATTAAACCAAAATACTAATAAAGATATAAATATTTTCAAATTTATGACATCAAAATATTTTTAATATTATAGATATTATTTGGTTTAATTATATGGTTCCATTAAAAATTTATATTAAACCATAATACTAATAAAGTTGGATGCTTATTAAATAAACTTTCTTATTGTTATATTTTGTTGTCATTTTTTTTAATAGTCTAGTGAATCATCCATATATCTTTATTTATAATATGGAATTTTGAAGAACTCATATTTTCATCATTTGATTAATTGATATTCGTTTTTAAAATTCAATTTACAGCTTTTGTAGAAAAATTCTATGATGTGATAATTAATATGTTTTTACAAAATTTAGTTCAACTAGAAAATAAGAGAATAAAATATAGTATTTAAACAAAATAATGAAAATGATATATTTGTAAGAAATAAAAAGAATGATAATCTCTTCATAATTAACTGTTGAATTATATTAAATATTAATATAATCTATTCTCTAAACAAATTAATATTAACGGCACATTATGTAATATTTCTAGTAATCTAAACCATATTTCATAAATATCATGAGAAACATTTTGGTGATAACACATCAGCATGACATTATTGTTAATAATACATGAATTAAATGTTATTTTTTAATTTATTCTTTTTTAATTTATTAGGTATACCAAGTTGCTACATAAACAATCAAAAAGAAAATAAAAGAGGCCTAGCAGATCCAAGGAACTATGATTGCCCATTAGTTGACCAAAAAAATCATATATATGAATCGTGAACAACTCTCTCTTCTTATGCGATACGTGGATACTCTAAAAATTGACATGTGTCATGAATTTTCATTGTTCTTTCAAGTCACAACTATAAATCTTATTTATTCGCAAAATATTTAATTTGATGTAATAAAACTACTATATTTCTCCAAAACTATCACTTTTCGGCTTCCCTCTTAAGAAACGGATCCAACAAACAGCGATAGCGAGAATGCGGAATCCGTTCTATGTAGTGGTGAATAAACAAAAAAAGTTGAGGGCTAAAAGATATATAGTATGATGCAAAAATATATATTTAAAAGACAGTCGCTAACCAAACAAGTTAAAATTAAAATGCGAGTATTATTTAAGTTAGAGATTATAATATTAGTCAAAATCTATAATTGTTTTCTAGCATGTTTTAAAACTAAACAATAGTCAAAAATCAATCTTTGGCACAATTGTAGTAGCTGGAAATCAGTGCGTTATGACAAATGCTGAGAGACGAAGAAGACATCTTTGTGTTATCCAGTGTGTAGGGGTGGAGTGGAAACGCTTCTTCAAAATCTTAGAGATTGTCCAGCGATGGAAGGTTTTTGGACTAGACTTATACCCACCAGAAAGCAATACGAGAATTTNGGAGTGGGTGTAATGGATGGATCACCGTGGGCCACAATGTTTGCAATGTCTGTCTGGTGGGGATGGAAATGGAGGTGCGGAAATGTTTTTGGAGAGAACGGGAAATGTTGGGATCCAGTACGGTTTATCAAGGATCTTGCGAAGGAGATAACTCACGCTATAGAGGCGTGTAAGGAACAGAACATCAAACCGATGAGAGTAGAGAGAATGATCAGCTGGATGCCTCAGAATACGGGGTGGTTAAAGTTGAATACGGATGGAGCTCTCCGCAATAACTACGGCGACTGGTGTGGAGGCTTTACGTTACACATAGGGAGGTGCATGGCGCCTTTGGCGGAGCTGTGGAGTGTCTACTACGGACTCTATATCGCATGGGAGAGGAGGCCATCAAAATTGGAGGTTGAAGTTGACTTTGAACTGGTGGTGGGTTTTCTTACGACATGGATTAGTGATTCACATCCATTGTTTTTCCTGGTACAGCTGTGCCATGGCTTAATCAAAAAAGACTGGGAGGTCCGTATATCTCACGTGTATAAGGAGGCTAATCGCCCAGATGGTTTACCTAACTATGCTTTTACTCTTGATATAGGTTTTCATAATTTGAGTTTAGTTCCTGGTGATGTAGAATCGCTTCTACATGACCATGTACTTGGATCTGCGCGTCCAAGAAGTGTTTGCGTTACTTAGTTTTTTTTTTTAATAAATAAAAGCGAGAGACATTCATCTCCTCACATTGCAAAAAAAAAAAAAAAAAAAAACTATAACAATAGAATAAAAAATAAGAAGCCTAACAGAAGAATACGTATGTTAAATAGTATATTAAATTTCCCTTCTACAATCTTTTTTTCTTATTACAATAGTACAAAAAATTACTGTAACTCATGCATCCACCATATTCCAACCATCATTATCCCAAAAGTAACTCAAAATATAAATTCTGCAAAAAGAAAAAAGTTCCAAAAAGAATCCTAACATTTGGGAAGATCGGCGGGTGGAGGAAGCAGTGACTGGTCAGGGCCGTGACCGTTGTCGACGACGAATGCCATCTTTAATCCCCAAGTTGTATGGATTTCCAAGTGACAATGCATGAACCATACCCCTTCATAATGTAACAAATTATATATAAACAAATCAATTAGCAATTAATTAACTTTTTATACTTAAAAACTTAATTTTATAACGACCAAAAACAACCAATAAGATGATTTTGTATTTAATTACCTGGATTGTCAGCGATGAATCTAATGGCAGTCCAACCACCGGCTGGAACTCCAACGGTGTTTCTCTCTACCGGGTCCACCAAATTGAACTTTTCCGGATCCATTTCCGGGTTAAAATTCCCCAAACCTCTACCAACCTCAAAAAAGTTGAACCCGTGAAGGTGAATTGGATGGTTTTCCGACAAGATTATCGCTGTATTCTGAAGAACGATTTGCACCGTCGCGTTGTACGGAAGCCGGTAAAGTTTTGTACCTTTCATTGTCGCAGCATTAACGCTTTGATCTACTGTTTCCGTATAGTTATACGGATTCAAGGGTTTCCCGGGGAAATCATCGGTAAATACGTGAGGAATGTTGAAGAAATGAGCTTGGAGAAGAGCAGTCTTAGGCATAGTAAACGTTACGTTGTTTATTCCAGCCACTATGCGAACACCGTTGCTGCAGCTCCGGCAAGGGTTGGCGCCGAGACCCACCGTGAATAACAACGAGTGGTCGACGGTCGTTGGAACCCTAGCCGGATACTCGGGGGAGTTCAAGCTCCTGAGCGATTTAGTGAATCTGGTCGCGACCCACGTTGCGTCTTGCGGCGGAAGCGATGCAAGAACTGTTTTCTTGGAGGCGGAAACGGTGTGGCCGATGTAGTGGAGAGTGGCGGTGGTGGTGACGTTGTCGAAGGATATGGGAGCATCCATAAACGTTGTGGCGGCGACCATGTATTTGGAACCCGCGTTTGCGTTTGCTGTTAAGAGTACGTTAGTAGTCTGTCCCGGTGCGATGAGGACGGTGTCGGTTTTGAACGGTTTGGTATAAGCAGCATCGACTTCAACAACTGTTAGCTTGTGACCAGCAATTTTGAAGAAGAGCTCTTCGTTTAACGCCGCGTTGATGATCCGTAACATGTATGTCTTTCCTGGTCTCACCGGTAAACCGTAGGCACCTACCAATTAGGGAAAAAAAAAAAAACATTAAATTTATATAGAACAATACAAAGTCTCTGCATGGGTTATAAAGTTACAAAAAAGCATTCCGAAAACGGTAGTGCAACAATGCATTACTTTTTTTGGTATGTTTGGTCAGGTTCAAATGTGCAACATAAACATTTGGCACTCAAGTAAAGGTGGTTAATTATTTTAGAATAAATTGCACAATAATTACTTTGGGAAGGACAATTAGATATGGGGCCAGAGTGACCATTGATGGTATGACCATCAGAGGCTTTAGGAGCTGTTCCAACTTTTGAAGCCTCGTCTATAAGTTGTTCCACGTCCGCTTTCCACCATTCACCTATAGGTTATAAAAACAGTTATAGTTGTTTGGTGATAATCATTAAATCAATCAATACAAGAAAATTGTGTTTTGAATTAAGTAGCTCACCAAGAACAATGGTTTTCTCTTTGTACGGCTTGGGGAAAGGGTATGGGACACCGGGCTTAGGCAAGATCACAATGGCGCCGTGCACCGTGGCACGTAGCCACAAGATGTGAGCATGCCACCATAGGGTTCCTCGTTGACCGGTCAATGTAAAATTATAAATAAAATTCTGTCCCGGTTGGATCGGACATTGTGTTATGTAAGCCGGTCCATCTGCCCAACCTGTCCTCAATTGTCTTATCCCGTGCCTACACATGTATCAATATTGCCTTAGTTAATTATCTATCATACAGTTATTGTTAGTTATTTGTCTGGTCTAATTGTTGATACCTAGCTTTGTTAAATTTATGGGGTCATTGAAGCTGTAAGCGACGGAAATTCAAAGGTTGCTTTCACTAATATCTAAAAAAGGTTTGTTGAGGTTGCTCACCAGTGGATGGAGACGTTGTACTTGACGTGATTCACTACTTTGATCAAAACGGTGTCGTCTTCTCTTGCAACAATGGTAGGGCCCGGAAATTGGCCATTGACAGTGACAATAGGCTTCGACGAGCACAGCTTCGTGGTGTTCGTCATCACCACCTGGCCATGCATACGTTTAAAATCCAACGGTCAATAAGTATGAATTATGATGCAAATTAACTACTACAACTTTTAGGGATCATGCCCAAAAAAAAAAAAAAAATTAGGGATCTAATTTCCAAAGTGTATAGGTAAGAAATAAGATAATACAATGGAATATGGACATATCCATTCATTACTAATTGTTTTTGAGTTGAAAAATTTAACTATAATGACACTTCGATTAAATTATCTAAGTGTGCGTACAGAGTCTATAGAGTATAGACATAGCCTCTGCATTTTTCACGAATAACGTACTATTTTGTGCATGTATGCATGCGCAAGAGAGAGAGAGAGACTTACATTGAATTTGTAATGTCGGATCATGGAGTGAACGGTGGTTGGAGAAAGAAGAAAGATAACAAAAAGCATTAGGACGTATACGCAAAATCGTCTTGGAATCTCCATAACCTCTAAATCTTTTTGTCTGATCTTTGTTGAGGTTTTTAGTAGTGTGTATATATACATATGTGTGAGCTATGAAAGAAAGTAATAGCTTTGGTCTGTAGAATATTGATGCGATGTCACTTTTACTTGTTAGGTTGTAGGAAGACTCGTGAAATGTGAGCTCTTTGAAAGGTACGCACCGGAAGAAGAAAGAAGAAGAGGAGGAATGAGTTGCTTCTATACTTAATTAGATTCAAGGGAGATCAAATATATTAAGTTTAACTAGGGTTGGACCCGCACCTGGCGCGGAATGAGAAATTTACGGGTTATATTTGTAAATAAATAATTAATTAAAAACTATATTAAACCAAAATTACTTATAATTTAAAATTGTTTATTAAATCAATATTCATAATCTTATAGTTTATTATCATTGTGATTCTTTTTATAATAGGTTTATGAACCATTATACTTCTTCATTTCTAACGTGAGACTTTCAAGATATTTATAATATTTTATATATATTTAATTTTAAATATTTGATAAAATAATATTTTTTGAAATATATAGAAATTTGAATCAATTATAATATATCAAAAAATTAAATCGTTATAATCTTTTTGACTTTATCAACAATTTAAATCGTTATAATCTTTTTTGACTTTATCAATGATTTAAATTTTTGTATTTATAATATTTATCTTTTGATAAAAGTTATAATATTATAATTTTTTATGCAAGTTAAACTATTTCAAATATTTTGATATAAATATTTTTCAACTTTTTCACATCAAAATATTTTTAATATTATAGATATTATTTGGTTTAACCATATGATTAATTCCATGAAAAAAATTCATATTAAACCAACAATATTATAAAGTTTGATACTTATTAAATCAACATTTTTACTCTTATAGTTTCTTATCATTTTCTTTTTTATAATAGTCTAGTGAACCACCCACACATCTTTATTTTCAATGTGGGGCTTTGAAGAACTCATATTTTTATCATTTGATAAATTGATATTCGTTTTAAAAAATTCAAATTATAACTTGTAGTAGAAAAAAATCTATTTTTTATTAATATATAGATGATGTAATAATTTATTGTTTTTACAAAATTTAGTTCAACCAAAAAATGAGAAAATAAGATATTGTATTTAAGAAAAGTAATTAATATGATATATTTGTAAGAAATAGAAAGAATAATAATATCTTCATAACTAAATGTTGATTTATGTATAATTAAATATTGATTTATGTATAAATATATATAAATATTGATATAACATATTTTAATTATATTTGTAATCATAGTGAGACACTAAAGACTTACTATACAATGACATATTATGTAATATAATTCTCTAGTAAAATTTGTGTAAATTAAATTTGACCTTAAAAATGAGCCTGGTGTTGACATATCAGCATGACATTGATGTAAATAATACATAAAGTGAAAGTTATTTCTTATAAAAGATTCTTTTTTAATGTATAAGGGATGACAAAATCAATTGAGTGTCAAGTTGAACATTAAGATATGAGATGTCACAAGTCAAAGGGACTTAGGTGATCTGCTGGCCTAACGGTATTTAGATTTAAATTAACCCATCTTCCATCTAACTAAACTTTTAAATTAACCCCATCTTCCATCTAACTAAACTCACCCACACTTGTTCGTTTGTATCTCTTTAATTTGCTTGGGTCCAATTAACCAAATTTACTTAGAACTGTGCTAAACGATTCGAGTTTATTTAGAATAACAAATATGACTTCGATTATTGACTACTCTGTTACGTTCGCGTTTATATACTCTTACTATATATACGTTTTTTTTTCCAGCGATTTTAGCGTAAACATCTTTAGTAAATTTTATTTTTTAGTTGTCAACGTAAACATCAATTATCTGATACTGAAGAAATGTGTTTTGACCTGATAACAAAGCATATTCCTTCATAACAAAGGTGCATATGACAAGCTAATTAATTACTTTAAAAGACTTTTTAGACATGTATACACATCTTGCTGCCCTATTTGTTATAGTAAAACCACGTGTTTCTAAAACATTGTAACAATTTATAATTAAAAAAACTAATATATTGTACATACGTCTTGTTTTTCAAACTGTCGAAATTAGTTTTATTTAAAAATGTAATTGGTAGCTTAATATGGTATCTTTTTGGGTCTATCTATAAAAATATTTATCTAATAGAGTTTTTTTTTTTTTCCTCGAACTTGCATTAACTTGAAGAATAGAGTTATATCTGTAAATAGGACCGGATATATATAAAGTAGATCAAAATATATGGTCATCGACTCATTGACATGGAACTACAATTTCATTTGAAAGGTGAGCTAAAAGCAACCTTTTGGTTGTTATATGACGACAGCTCATCTAATCCAATTATAATTCTGAAAAAAATAAAACAGTGATTTATTCACAAAATTAATCTAATAAATCCTAGGCTTAGACACCAGCGAAATGACAACATATTAGGCTCAATTCTCAACGTTTTGATTCATTAGTGTAGATAAATAAGGCCCAAGCAAATTTAACAGGCCCAATAGCTTTGGAAACAACAGGTTTCATTGCAGCTATTCTGTGCGTGTGGTGAGATCATGTTCTCTTCGTTTCCGCTTTAATTTTTGCAAGTGTGCCGATGTCGATTAGCTCAGTTCCTTGATCATCGTACAGAAGCTTGATCGTAGCTCTTAGCTCTCCGAAATAATCGCCGAAATAAGAAACAAAAATTAAATAAAGAAAGAAATAGATCGTTAGAAAACGTGTATATGTGCATAATACGTTCCATCAAAAGAAGTAAGCCCATGATCTTCCTTATTTCAGATTTGTGAGCTAAAGAGTTGTCTCTTCTAGTAGTAATCTCTTATATTATCTGATTGATAATGGAAACTTTAGTGTATGGCTTCCTGTTAGCTAGTTTGACAATGAATAGTTTGACAATGATCTAGGGTTCTTTGCTGATTTGGTGATTTAGCGTTTCTTTGCTATCTTGTTTTGAATTTGGAATCACGAGAAACATTTTACCTTGCTGCAGAGTAACTTTGATAAGGAAGATTGGAAAAACAATGGCATAAGAAGAAAAAATAGGTTTTGCTTCATTCATCTTCTCCTCTTAGTCTTAGGCTCTTTAGCTCTTAGCTCTCAATTGTTCTTTGAGTGATTTTTTTGTGATATCATATTTGTTACTGAAATATTTGTTGTATTTGTTCTTTTGCAGTTTCCAGTTTCCACCACTGTTTAGACTTTAGAGCAGGGAAAAATTATTTTGCAGCCTTTTCCTTATTGCACATTCTTTTGAAAGGGAGAGTCTGTTTGTTTTTTATTACACTTTAAAAAAAAAAAGGGAGAATTGGCTCAATAGCCATATTGAGAACAACAATTAAGAATATGACCATAGTGAATTTGTTAATAAGAAAGTAACAAAGAGTAAAAAATTTGGACAGAATTGCCCTTTTTACTTGGTTCTGAGTTATTCTACTATAGATAGATCACACTTGTCATAACCAGTTGCATCCCTATTGCATAGTCAATTCAAGAAAACGTTCAATCGTATAGTGTGTGTTAGATCTCAAAATAACACAACGATGTAAGGGGATTTCACATGTTGCTAGTTTAGAAGCTTCGATTAATTGTAGGCACTAAATTGCCAATAACAAATGGAATAGACTGGAAAACAATAGAATAGACACAAAACAATGGAATAGAATTACAAATGGAAGAAACTGCAAAATAATGGAGGAAGAAGGCACTGGTGCAATAATGGATTCATCCTTCCCCACCGTAGCCTCCTCCTGTGTCTCCTCTGTAGCCTCCACCACCTCCTCTGTACCTCCTGTCTCCGACAAATGGATTCATATGGTCATGTTTGAGATGACGGATTCGTCCTTCCCCACCGCCACTGCCACCGTACCTAGCGCCTCCTCCTCCTCTGTCTCCTTCGTAGCCTCCAGCACCTCCTCTGTCTCCTCCGTTTGTCGGAGCTACCGTCGCGTCACCGAACGATTTGTTGCTTTGAGGAGAGAATAAACATGTTTCTTTTGTTCTTTCTTCATAAAGGTTAATTTGGGAATCTATATCTATATTACTATTAATTGAGAAGTACATTCTAATGTTTGGTTACAAAGATAAGAAAAAAAAATTTGTTTGGATATACAAGAATAAGAGATAAAACTGTTTGGATATAAGAATAATAACTTAAAACAAATCGATGGTTCAGTCAAACCAAAAATTGAATATGTTAATTGATTGGATCGAAAAAAATAGAAATATATTTAAAAACCCAAAAAATTCTGAAATTTTAATTCTGAAATTTTTAATAATTATTATTAAATTATTATTATTATTATTAACATGTTCATCAACTATTATTATTGTGTTTTTTTCTTTAAGAATTTAATAATTTATTTTCATAGGTTGAATAAATTTCATGGGTTTAATGGGTTCAACAAGTTATTAAAGTTATACGGATGGCATAATTTTCTTCTATGGGTTAAAAATATTTATTTCACTGAATAATGTTTTGACAATATTGGATAAATTTTTGCGGATTGAATATTTTTTTTCCACGAGTTAAATAAATTTTTTTGCTGGTTCAATAATATCCTTTTACGAGTTGTATAATTTTATTTTACGGGTTGAATAAGTTATACAGATTGAATTATTTTCTTTTGCGGATTCAATAATATCTTTTTACGGGTTAAATAATTTTATTTTACAGGTTAATTAAGTTCTACAGATGGAATAATTTTCTAGGTGAATATATTTATTTAACTAAATAATTTTTTTGACACATGTTGGATACATTTTTATGGATTGCATAATTTTTTTCTACGATTTAATTTTTTTTTGCGGGTCCAATAATATCTTTTTACGGGTTGAGTAATTTTATTTTATGGGTTAAATAAATTATACAGATTGAATAATTTTCTTTTACGCATTAAATATTGTTATTTCACTATTATTTATTAAAATCTATTATTTGATAATATTTTTTAATATTCTTGATGAAAACACAATGCACTACCGCGTAGATGCGCGGGTCCTCTACTAGTTATTATATAAAATACAGTCTATATTCTATCCATGGTCTTGTTATAGTCATAGTCAGTTTGTTAATATTATGTTTTTTTATGGTCTCAAAAAAAATTAGTTACATTCGAAATACTTTTTTTTTTTAACTAAATGGGCCTAACGGGCCGGGCCGGGTTTTTATAATTTTTGCGGGCCTAAATAAACGGGCTTAATCGGGCCTAAAATGATAAAAGCTTAAACGAGCTTTGTAATAATTGGGCCGGGTTCTAAAAGGGTCGGGTCTAAATGGGTCGGGTTGACCCGAAATCACATCCCTATTGGTATGTATCGGATTTTTCTTAAGAACATTAATTTCCTTTCGATGCTCTTTCTCTATCCGACTCTCCGGCGAATGTCCCAAAGAGTTCTTCTTCTTCTTCTGAGTCCTTATCGTTCTCTTTCGTGAAATTTTTTGCTTCATCGGCTCCACGAAGAAGACAACCGACGGTTTTTGTTTTCAGTTTTTTTTTTTTTTTTTGGTCTCGCCGGCGATTAGAAGGTTAGTCGCAGCAGTGAACCACTATTTATTTATTTATTTATTTTCTGGGTTGTTGGACTTTTATTGGAATTTGGGGAACATCTTTTGATTTCGTTTAGTTTTAGCTGTTTTTGGAACGAAATCAATTCTTCTGGAAACGGGTTATCGAGCTGCTTTGCGATCGATATGCGGCAATAATCACAAATTTTTTGGGGTTAGATTTGGTGTGAGTAGCGTAGTTTTCAGTGGAATCGTTTTTGTTTTGGTGTTATCAGAGTAAATTTCATGGGAATGGGTTTGCTTTTGTTTCAGGGTATTGAGCGTGTTGGATTTGTGTCAGAGACCATTCTCTTTGCTCACATCTCCATGAGAAGAAGATGGTGCGGAAACAGTTTCAACAAGCTAAAACGGGTGAGATTTTTCTACCATCCTTTACCTCTTTCCCAATCTAATCTCCTCTTTTCTCCGTATTATATACGTCTATGAAATTAATGGCAGAGATCCCTGAAATTTCTGTCTTACATTCATTATGTTTCCAGATATTGTGCGTTTTTCTTAAAAGGTTTCGGCTTTTACTTGTTGGTGTGATCTAAGTTAGTGGCGTCATGTAAGGTGTTCGATAAAATGCCTGAACGAAGTCATTTGAGCTCCTTTTTGACTCGGTTGGTTATTTTTTATTTTTGTGTGTGACAGGAATAGAGGCTCTGAAGTCGATAGATGCCAACAAATACTTGAAGAAGGTTGGATTCGGGCGTGACGATATGTTCTTTTGGAAACAAGTGGGAAAAGCATTGATGTGCACCTACACAGTCTTTGGACTCGCATGGATTTACAATGAAACTTCTCCTTTAGGGTGGTGGACGTTGAAGCCGAGACCAAAGGAGGAAAGGGAATTGGCTCATCTGTATGAGCGGCGTGAGTTTCCTTATCCAGGAGACACAGAGGCCATGGAGGATTTTGTTGCAAAGGGAGGAATGATCGGTACAGCGATTGGGCCTAAAGGGATTGTTGAGTCGGAAGGTGAAGCTGATAATTACCAGAGAGATATGGAGAAGAAGAGGTTTGACAAAGAGGCTCAGAAACTATGGCTGAGAATGAGGAATGAGGTGATGACTGAACTTCAAGAGAAAGGGTATGATCTTGAATAAGGTGCAAAAAGGTTTGTCATGTGTAATTTAGTCTGTGTGTCGGTTGGATTGAAAATTCAACCACTCGTACAAGTGTTATCCTTTTAGATTGCAGCGGAAAGTAGAAAACTTTGTGCGACCGATTTCTGCTCTACGGTACACCATCGATGTTCCTCCTCTTGGGAAGTATGTGTAGCTCTTGTCCTTTTATGTTGGCTTGATTCGTGTTTTGGCGTAAACCTTTTGGAATACGAGTTGGTGCTTTATGCTCCAAACAAAGTTACCAACATCTTGAGTTTGAAACTATTGCTTCATACGGATTCCGATTTTCCTATTTCTTCTTGAGTTTTAAGTGCTCTCTCGATGAATAGAGGATTTGCAGATAGTTTGACTAGGAGCAATGGTATAATTGGTATTAGGTTTGGATTATTTTTCTTCTCTGATACTTAGACAAGAGAAAGATTTTTTAAAACATGTGTTCGATTAGTTTTCTTTTCTTATATTTCCCTTCACCTTGAACTATAAAGGTTTAAATACAAAAACTCAGCAAACCATCACTGCTCATTTCCATTGACTATGAAGATAAAATAACAGCTAAACTTGCAAGACTAATCAAGCGCTTTGAATCGGTCTACATAACATTAAAGAACATATACATCTGTCTAACTGATAATAATGGGTGATTATGCTTATATTATATGCATATATCTATCTGGCGTTTAACCAAAAGTAAAGAATGAGCTTATACATGACGGCAACAAACGTTCTTTCTCGGACTTTGGATATTAGAAATAATATTTCACTTCCTTCCTATGAACGTTAACTATGTCTTAGACATATGCCAATGAGGAGCAAAACCCCATCACCTCTCCTCTTCCCAAATGGAAAGCAACAAAACGCCGATTCTGAGTATGACTGGAATGATTTAGGTACTGGCGCCCAGGCGAGGAATGTCTCCGCCTTCAGTGCTATCAGACGAGCAGCCAAGAAAGTAGTAGGAGTCTTTGCTTTTATTTTCTCAGGGCAGAGAAAGTTAAAGCCAAGAGAATGTAGATCTGATCCTGGAGAGATCAGCAGCACCCACGACAGAGAATCTACATGTAAGATACATAATGGTGTTTCATTGAATCTTTCCTAAAACATCCTTTCTTGAATCATGAACATGCTTTGAAACTTGAAAGCACTGTTGATGTATCAATATTTTTATTCTTGCATATGGTGCAGTATCAGGTTGGACCGGTTATTCATCACCAAGCTCTTTTGGAAGATCAACAGAAAGAAAAGTTTCAGGTCAATACCGATTTTCTGGTTCAAGATTTCAAAACTCTGGGAAAGATTCTTCTTCTTGTAGCAGAAAAAGTTGGAATCTTGGCCCAGTGGTTTTTTCTTTTGGGGAGCTTCAGAGAGCAACCGCAAATTTTGCACCGGTTAATCAGATTGGTGAAGGAGGTTTTGGAACTGTTTTTAAGGGAAAGCTTGATGATGGAACTTTTGTTGCTATTAAACGTGCAAGAAAGGTGTTGGTTCTTGGAAACCTTTTTCTTTCTTGGAAAATATATTTGAAATTTCTTCAAGAATCATTGGGAGAAAAAAATGATGATCTAAAAAAAATTTATGTGGCAGAACAACTATGGCAAAAGCTGGTTGACAGAGTTCAAGAATGAAATATACACACTGTCAAAGATCGAGCATATGGGTTTAGTAAAGCTCTATGGGTTTCTTGAGCATGAAGACGAAAAGGTTATTGTTGTTGAATATGTTAGCAATGGAAACCTACGAGAACATCTAGATGGTAAGTCACAAGAGGTACTTTATTCTTCTTCACAACAACTTTTGTATTATAGAGAAAAAAATTAAAATACAAAAATATCTGAATCTTTTTAGGATTCTCAAACTTTATTAAAACGCAGGTTTACGCGGTAACCGCCTTGAAATGGCAGAACGTCTAGAGATTGCGATTGATGTAGCTCATGCATTGACCTATCTTCACACATACACAGGCACTCTTGTTTGTGATCCATTTCCTTATTGATCTTGAAATATAGATTTTGTGATCACAACAATCATTTCTGAATATGCAGAGACTGCAATAATACACAGAGACATTAAAGCATCGAATATACTAATCACTGATAAACTCAGAGCCAAAGTGGCAGACTTTGGATTTGCCCGTTTAGTTTCTGATGATTCCGAGGCTACGCATATCTCAACTCAGGTCAAAGGATCTGCAGGTTATGTGGATCCAGATTACCTCAGGACATTTCAACTAACTGACAAGAGCGACGTTTACTCTTATGGTGTTTTGCTCATTGAGCTTCTCACTGGAAGACGTCCCATTGAGTTAAAGAGACCACGAAAAGATAGACTCACAGTTAAATGGGTTAGTAGTAACTTGCCTATTACGCTTCATCAGTCATCACCATGCATGAGCGATCGAGAGAATCTTTAAACTCGTTTGATCTTGTTGCAGGCATTGAAGAGACTCAATGACGAGGAAGTTGTTCTCGTAGTGGACCCGTTTCTCAAGAGAAACAGAGCTGCCATTGAAGTGGCTGAGAAGATGCTGAGACTGGCGAGCGAATGTGTTGCACCGACGAGAGGTACACGTCCGTCTATGAAAGATTGTGCTGAAAAGCTATGGGGGATAAGGAGAGAGATGAAGGAGACAATGCATTCCCTTTCCGCCTCTGTTTCTTCGTCTTCTTCAGCTACACACGGCTTCGTGGGTCGTGATTCAGACCGATTTGCTTTACGGAGGATTGTAGATGATGAGAACACCACTCAGTTGGTCTCTCCTTGATGATGAGACCAATTTGTGAAATTAACGTCTTTTACTTTAGATTAATACAAATACACATATCATACTGTAAATTCTTCTGTTCTCATTGTATGTATTGTTGTTTTTTTGTTTCAACTTCAAGATAGGATTTAGGAAATTGGACAAATACTTTGTGTGCAAACATGTGAAAAAGAGAGAAGCTTTTCTTTCAAGCCAAGTTCCACACAAAAGAAAGAAACGATATTCGAATCCCATAAACATCAGATCACAACAATTCCCCAGTTTGGCTTTTGTCATTACACAACAAATCCAGAGAAGATGAAAGATGAAAGATGACATCACAACCCACAAAACAAGGACAGGATACAACACATTACAATACAAACCCTTCTTCTGTATTGTATATATAAATATAAATTTACAAAAGAGACTTTCTTTACGTCTCTCAAGCGAATTTAGGCTTAGGCAAGGCTGAGCCACCAAGGCCGCTGCTGCTACTGCCTCCTCTTTCTCCTCCTCCTCCCTGGACCGGTCCAAGCTTCTTAATCCAATGTTTCAGACCTTTCCTCGGGTCCTTGCAGATCTTGCTCGAACTCAGATTCAAGCTTCCTTCACGTGCCAGTGACGTCTGAAACTGTTCAAGCACTTTCACTATCTGCCAGAACTCGGGTCTCTTATCCGGTCCAACCGACCAACACTGCTCTATCAGAGCTTTCATGGCTGCCGGACAATCTCCCGGGATAGCCGGCCTTATGTTCTGTACCAAAAGATCAACACTTTTCAGCTCTCAAATGGTTGAAACAGCTGAACAAAACATGAAGATTACAATCGCGAAACAGTCGGGAGACGGAGAATATTTTACCTTGTGTACGACTGCGAAAGCAGCTTGAATAGGATTCATGTCCTCATACGGGATTGCTCCAGCTACCATCTCCCATAAAACGAGCCCAAAGCTGTAAACATCAGCCTTACGTCCATGTGGTTTCCGTTTGATCATTTCAGGTGCCATCCACCTATATGTTCCTGGGTCATCGGCCAACATGTCACAGTACTCCTCCTCGCACGCTATGCCAAAGTCAGCAATCTTCAACTGGAAGTCTTCGTCAAGCAAAACATTTTCTGGCTTAAGATCCCGATGAATTATGTGTCGAGAATGAATATATTCCATTCCTCTTGCAATATCTAGAGCAAACTTTATCAGCTTCTTCAAAGGAAGAGACCTATTCTCAGGCTTGTGCAGAAAAGATCTTAAAGATCCTTCAGGTAAATACTCCGTGAGGACACAATATACAGGCGGATCTTTATACGCTCCCACAAACTGTTTTAGCACACAAATAAGACAAGATAAGTAAGCCACAAACCATACCCCTATCATTCCACCAAGAATGGCTTAAAGAAAATAACACAAAGAGACTCGACTCACCTTAATAACATTGGGGTGGCACAATCGGGACAAAAGGGTGACTTCCTTGGTAAACTGTTTCTCTAAGCGAGCTCCCAAGCAACCATTATCGTCATCATCAGGCACAGTGATAAGCTTCACGGCAACAGCTTTATCTTCGTACTTTCCATGGTATAGCCGGCTATACAACCCATGAGCAAACCTAAGCCCAAAGAACAGCTTCGACATATCAACGCGGTACTCTTCGGAAGCTTCCGCAGCACTCACTCTACGACCACCATTATCAAAAAGCTTGGACCATCCAGTGTCCTTCTTGCTCTTCACCCTCTCTTGAATTCTCAGAGTGCCTAGATCCCTGATAGGAACTGATGGGGACCGTATGTTGAAAGATCTCTTTTCAAAGGAGTTTTTATGGGACAACTTCGCCTTCGTTCCCTTTTCTGACTCCATTCTTCTTGGATGTGGAGTAGAAAATCGCTTACGCTCAGACCTAGCTTCCTTAAACACATCCGGAAGAGCCATCTGAGGCGAGGGAGAAACCGATCTCTGTTTATTAGTAACCGGGTTTCTCTGTATTTCCGAATCAACAACATACACATCACCTTTCAAACTCGCGGGATCCTCCTTAGCCTTCTGTGAGTTACTTGAAACCAACTTTGGATTCGATGATGAGGATGAAGATAATGACGTCTGGCTCTGGGGTCTTGTTTTCAGTCCAGCAGTTTTCTCTTGGTCTACCTTAAAAGGAAGAGAGGCTAGCTTTGACGGATTCAGACGATAAGAAACCGTTTGAGAAAACTTAGCCCTCCTAATCCAAGAAGTAGCCTCTTCATCCATCTCTAAGCTCGGAAAAAAAAAAACAGACACACTTTAAAGACGCTTGAAATGCTAAAAAGCCTAAACCTTCTTCAGAAGACTAAACAAGCAAAACTCTCAGTTTTTCCAAAGTAGTCCTACGATCAAGCAAAGCCGTGAATACGAAGGAGATGACTTGCAATCTCCAACAACAATCTCATCTTCACGAAAAAACGAAATCCCTTCAAATTCATCGAAACCCCATCTTTCCACTTCAAACATCAATCAACAAGCTACATAAGCAAAAGAGAAAAGCTTCCTACGAATACTATACTCGAAGATTTCTCCACACGCCCACCAAATCGCCCGAAATCCTGAATTTACACCAATCATATGCCTCTTCCTACAAAATCAAGCATCAATACTCAGAAATCCGAATCCGCAGAAGCTATTGCGGGCAATAATGGCGGCGAAGACGGATCTATCAACGAATTAAGAAATAAAATGAGATTTTTCAGCAGCTAAAGCTTTACCTGAAACACGTAATCAGAAAACCATGAAGCGTGTGTTTAGGAGAAGGAAAACAAGTGAATCGGAATCTGGAAGATCCGGCGACTTGAAGCCGGAGGAAGAAGAAATCAAGGGGAAATCGAGAGCTAAACCATAGGACGTTTGGATTCTGGAAGACCTTTTTGACGAATCCAGACCTCTTACGCCTTTTTAGATGGATTGATTTTTTTTTTTAATTTTCACAGATAAAAGGTGGAAAATAAATTCTTTGGAATTTTAAGAAAGATACGTTGAAACGACAGCGTATTAGTCTGTCTGTCAGCATCTCTGAGATGCTCTTAATATTCTTGTCTGATAGAGAAGAGAAGCTTAAATTATTATCATGATTTTTTTTATTATCTTATGTTAAGTAAAATTCTAAAAAAAATAAAGCTCGGTTTTCGACCTTGGCCCATTTATAAATATTGTGGCCCAAACTTGTTTATGATATGCAATGATGATGTTACTGAAGCCGTATGTTGTTGATTCGAACAACTTGTTCATTTTTGTATTTTCTCTTTTTATAACCTTAATCGACATTTTAGACCTATCTAATGTTTTAGTAAGGGTCCTTTTTATGGCCTTAAATTAATAGTATTTTAAAAAGGTTGATTAAGGTTCCACCAAAACAAAACAAAAAGGTTGATTAAAGTTACAACTTGATATATCATGCATGGCTGAAATATCATCAGTTTGATGTTTTCGGTTTATAAGGGAAAATAGAAGGAGTATTAAAGATGGTGTTGACGAAAAATATAGGAAAGTGAATTTTTTTTTTTTGTTGAATGAAGAAAAAAAAAAAGTAGCGTGCCATGTAGGTAAGAGAGTGTTTGATTTGTAACAACTTCCAAGCGAATAAGCGATAGTGTTATGATTTATGAGTTAGAATAATTTTTTTTTTTGTTTAAAGCAACATAAGATGGATCGTGGAACGAATGAATGGAATTTAGGAAAGGCCAACACGTATGTCTAATGTATTCTCTCTACCCTAATTATCACAAAAGAAAAATCACATTTTAACCGGGGGAAAACGGTTACTTCCTTCTCAAGCATCCATTGTTGCTAACTTTGACGATTATCTCGGACGATGACAAAACTCTGTCCTCTTCATTAAAAAGACGCTTGAAACGCTAAAAACCTAAAACTTCTGTGTTGGTTTTAGAAAGAATGAGTCTTTTAAGTTAATGAGAGAGAACGTACACTAATGGATAATTAAAATACAAATAGCAGCCTTCATGCAGCCTTCAGATTCCAAATAAAAACATTAAGCTAACTAAAATCCTTCATGCAGCCTTCAGATTCCTCTATTTCTTCACGAAAGTTGCGAGCTATTCGGGGGGCGAAGAGCAGCAAACTGCACAAGCAAATCCGGATCTACAAAGAACGTCGTATTGTCAATCAGAACCCCGTCGGTTGCTTCAGGCAAAATCGAACCATTCATTTTCACCAACAAACTCGAAAATTCATGTAACCAGCCACTTTGATCTTCTTTATCTTCTTCTTCTGATCCAGCATGTTTCATCTTCTTCAGCTTCTTCTTCTCATCACATCCGCAAGATCTTGGAGCATTAATGTCTCTCTCTTTTACTGTAGCAGTTTCATCATCACTAAGACCAGAAGTTTTCATCACTTGATCGTTATTTGCTGATCCTATGCGAGGGGTCTCCGGACCATGACGATGAGCTTCATTGATCGGTCGCTGCTGCTGTCCCAAGGAAGAAGACTCAAGATGCTGGTGATAATTAGTGATCGTTTCATGATGATCCTCCTCGTTCTTGGACTTGCCATTCTCTTGGATCTGGCTGAAGATCACTTGATCATTCTTTTCTGATCCCATTCTCGGAGTCTCCGTATCATGACAATGGGCTTCATGGATGGGCTGGTTCTCCGAGGAGGGGGCTGGACCAAGTTCTTGTTGATGATAAATAGGATTTTCATGATCGTCCTTCTCGTTTTCTTCAATCTTGCAGTTGATATTGATCGGTTGCTGCTCCGAAGAAGAAGCGAGAGCAGAGTACTCGTGATTATTGGTCGGCTGCTGCTCCGAAGCAGAAGTGAGAGCATAATACTCATGATGATTGATCGGTTGCTGCTCCGAAGCATAAGTGAGAGCATAGTACTCATGATGATTGATCGGCTGCTGCTCCGAAGAAGAAGAAAGAGAAGAGTACTCATGATGATTGATCGGTTGCTTCTCCGAAGAAGAAGCGAGAGAAGAGTAGTCATGATGATTTATCGGCTGCTGCTCCCAAGAAGAAGCGACAGAAGAGTAGTCATGATAATTGATCGGTTTCTGCTCCGAAGAAGAAGCGAAAGAAGAGTAGTCATGATGATTGATCAGTTTCTGCTCCGAAGAAGAAGCGAGATAAGAGTACTCATGATGATTGATCGGCTTCTGCTCCGAAGAAGAAGCAAGAGAAGAGTACTCATGATGATCGATCGGTTTCTTCTCCGAAGAAGAAGCGAGAGAAGAGTACTCATGATGACTGATCGGTTTCTGCTCGGAAGAAGAAGCGAGAGAAGAGTATTCATGATGATTGATCGGCTGATGCTCCCAAGGAGAAGACACAAGATAACGAAGACGATGATGATAATGATAATGATAATAAGTAGACGTAGAAGCAGAAGCTTCGTGATGATCGTCCTTGGACTTCTTGATCTCGTGAATCTTGCACAGAACTTGTCCTTGAAACTCATCTTCTTTCGGAAGCAGCATATACTCTGTCATAGTCCAGCTGCTGTCTCTGCCTGGAACAGTAGCACTAGTGCCGTCTTCTCTCTTCTGCTTCTTGTTGTTGCTTTTAACGAAAGTTAGGGTTTGCTTGATCCCAATGGGTTTCCTTGTCTCCTCGTCCAAGATTTCTTCTTTCGCGTTGGCCTTCCAGTTCCCAGTGTCTCCGATGATCTTCCGCTTCGCATTCTTACCACGACCGATGTTATTCTCAGAGACTTGAGTCCTGGTCACGAAGTAGTACCATTCGTATTTCTTGAAAAAATAGTTCACGTTATGCTTAAGCAACCATGGCTCTGTGGCGTAAACGTCCATGTTCCCTATAAAGTCAAACTCTTTGCCTTCGTCTATCTTGGGAGAAAGATAATCTTTGATGAGTTGGTTATCCGTCGGATCAAAGTGAATCCCTTCGTCTTCGTTGTGGTATTCTGACATCTTGTCGTTAATTTCTCAGCTTACAAAACCTTGGCGATGGTTTAGGTTTTGCAGGACGAAACTTTCTTCGGGGACAGGGTCTCGGAGGATTTGTGAATTTATATAGACACGGCAATATCAATCTTGTTTTGGAACTCATTTCCAAATAGGAATAGGACTGTTTGTTCACTAATATAAAGGATAAGATTATCTTTAAAATATACTGCATGTGAATCTTCTTATTACCGACATCAAATCCATATTTATTTACATGATTAATATAGATATTATCTGATAATTGTTTTTTCTCATTAAAGATAACTACAATAAAACCGCTTCTCAGGCCATATCTCCATGGATGATTATCCACGAAGTTGATTTGTTCGCGGTTTGGAGATTTTGAAGAGTTAGGACGATCTCGGAAAAGTTATACTTCCTCTTCTCTTTAATATTTGATGTTTAAGTTTTTTTTTTTTTTTTTCATATTATTTGATGTTTTAATTTTTTAAAATTAATTTTTGGCTAATTAATAATAAAATATTATAAATTTCAAAAATAAAAAACTAAAAGTATGTGAATACTTGAATACTATTAGGTACTAGTATTGATTGTAAAGTAGTTGGTTTAAGATTAATTAATAATTTAACATTAAATATTTTTTAATTTATGTAGTACAATTACAACATTAAATATTGTGGAACATAGGGAGTAGTACAAAATTACAAATCTGTAAGTGTATAAATATAGTAGGAATTTAGGATGTGGTACGTACTAGAACAGTTCAACTAAATGGCTATAAATACTTTTAGTACGGTAAATGATTATCAACTTGTTTTCATGTGCAGAAAATTACATTTACGTACGTTATTTATTTTTATTTTTTGGAACAAACGTACTTTATTGTTAGATAACACTTTAAACAGAAAACATATGTCTTACTCTAAATAACACGTTATTATTTAATAAAACAACATGAGAAATATCATTAAATAAATTATAGCTAGCTACCTAATTAAGTCCCCCATTATTCTATGTAGATCAGTATATGTATGTTTATGGACGAGGAAAATGAAAATGGCAAAAGTAATTAATAAGTGTAGAAGAATAAAAGAAAGAAGGAATGAAGAGATGAGTCCAAAAGATTGAAGAGATGAGTCCAAAAGATTGGTAAAACACAAATGCTTAACAACAGAGTTAATTTTGGGGACACCACACATCACTTTGTCTCTGCAGTACACCTTTGGACACACCCTTTCCTCTTACTACCCATTATTATATGATACTCCTTTTAATTACCGTCAATTAATAATACTATTTTTTTTTGGCGGCCAATTAATAATACTATTTTCATCTTTTTGTGGTTGTTTAAATGGTCAACTATTCAATAACTGATTTATATATATACTTCTATATCACTAGCTATTTTTTCAAATACAGTATGTAGTAACTTTATTGAAAGATTTTGACCTAGTTTCTTTTTTTTGTTAAAGTTTTTGACCTAGTTTCAATATTGGAAAATGCTAATATTATACACAGATGTACTTTGTGTTTTAGCAAATGTGTGTGTGTTTGAGGCTTTGAGCGGACTATTAATTATATTCAAACTAGCGTGCAAAGCTACACGTAGGGGAATAAAATGGATACCAAATATAATTGACAATTCGAAAACATTGTCTTAGATATATTTACAAAAATATCAACCAACGTAAAATTGAAAGATATTGCTCATCATATTGTTTCTTCAAAAACATAAGTTACACAATAAGAAAAAGGTTAGTACAGAAAAAGGTTAGTACAAAAGAATCCATATAATAAATATTCCATTTCAAAAAAAAAGAATCCATATAATAATGTGAGATCCTGATTTGTCAAAACTGTCGTTGGAAACTAAGAGCTCTTCAATGGCTTCCGCACGCTTTTATGTCTTAGTGTGCGCATGGATAGAAATAGAACCAAGGTGAGTATATTTTATTCTTATATATGTCAAACTTATTGATAAAGCGGGGAAGTTTGAGGTTACGTAGTTAAGGAGTCAATTAAACTAACAAGAACTAGGCTTAGTGAGGATCATCCCTATAAAAAACAAGGGAGACACATAGAAACGATATATACACAAGTAACACGACTGAAAGCAATCATATAAGCGACTTACCTTTTCACTGCTTGCGCATCATGATTTTTATTTGTCACAACAATTAGCTGATTTATAAAAGATGAAAGAATATATTTGAGAATGCGTATATTTTAGACTCTTCAAACGAATGAAAATAAATTCATTCGATAGCTAAAGTTTCTTTCTCGCCAACCTACAAACAGATGGAAGGAATTTTTGGTTTTTTTTAAGTCATGCATTTCTCATTTATATATACTTGATATCATTTTCGATCAAAATCGTTTTGTCGTGTTTTCAAAATGAAGTTTATATGATTTGCAAGAACAAACTACACAACAAATGACTAGATGTCGAAACATAAAACAAGGAAAAAAGTTCCCACCCCACAATTATATTTCATTATTTAATAATAGAGTTTGACACTTGTCACATCAAAACCCTTTTCCACATTGGCATGTTTCCCTAAAAATCTTCAGTAGAATGCTCTATTTATATATGCCAATCTTTGAACCTTAATTTCATATCACTCTTCTTCTTCCTATATTGGAGAGTGAGAGAGAGAGAGAGGAAGAGAGAAGGATAGAAAATGTTGCCAGGCATACTGTTATGCTCACTTAATCCCAGGAATCACAGGTGATTGTTCCTTTGTTTTGTGGTTTCGATTCAGTATGATGAGTTTAGATAGTGTTTTTCTTAAATCGGGTTTAATGATAGGTTTGGATTTATCGATATATTTTGATACAGTATATCATCATTAGTATATATATGTAAAAAAGGATAATGATTTTCTTTGTGAATATGATTAAGACAAATTCTATGACATGCATGATCTTTACGGAATCACTTCCTCGACCAATCAAACTAGAGATTAACAAAAAAAGTACAAAAAACATTTACCAATTAATAATGACTACTTTTCATATTCCACTTTGTCTTTTAAGAGACACACTATATATAAAGAACAAAGTGTTTTTTTTTTTAAGAATGAAATGTGTTAAACGATGAAAACGGATGGAGTGTATATTTATTGCAATTTTCGAACTCTATGTTAAACTTTTTCATAGTAGTATAAAATTAACGTTGGATTTTTTTTTTTTTTTTGGTCACAATTAACGTTGGATTGAAAACCAAAACATTGGCTAATTAGGGAGTAATTAACAAAAAGAATTACAAAAAGAGGGGCATGTGCGAGGGCTTCCATGTGCGTGCGATCATGAAAATAAATAAGAAAGTTATGGAAAGACCCAAAACTTTTCCCGAGGTCCCAAAATTGAGATAAGGTTTTACAAGTCAAATCAGGGGTCAAAACTAAAAACGTAAGAGAATTAAAAGGGGTAATTCGGTAACTATGAACCAGTTCTTAATTTCTTATTGCCTCTTCTTCTCTCCAGTCCACTGCTCTGCTCTGACTGAGAGATTACAATAAAAAAATATTAACCAGAAGGTTATTTCGGTACGTCGGCCGGAGATAGTAATTATTCCGGTGGTATTAACTGTCAGAGAGACGGTTTACTTCACTGTGCAGTAAGAAGAAGAAGAGTGATCGAGAGAGCTTAGATACTGAGCCTAAGGACATTGACTACTGGTACTCAGTTCAGTTCAATCGAGAACCTCCCAGATTTGCTCTGCGATCGGAGAACAACAATCGTCATTCCCACAGGTAAGCTTCCGTTACTTTCCGTCCACAGATTCCGGAGGTTTTTTTATTTCCCCACCATTTCTGATATTTGACGGCGTTTGCAGTAAGAGCGGCGAATTCTCCAAGACGAAGAAGCGAGGAGAAATGGCGAGCAAGGTTTCAAACTTCTCGGATCTGATTCAGCGAGTGACGGCGTCTTGTTTGCTGCATCCCCTCTCCGCCGGCCGGCAAGATCTCGCGGGAAACCGCCGGGGAGAGTACGATACTGAGGAAGAGGACGAGGAGGTGGAGGAAGGGGAAGGAGAGATTCAGTACGAAGACGCGTTGGAGAAGGAAAATGGCAAAGATGAGACGATTAGGGCTAAGAGCAAGAGCGGAGGGAACGGCGTGAGTGTGGAGGCGGTGCAGGATATGGAGATGGTGATGGAGGAAGTGTTCACGGCGGCAGCAGCTCTGAAGAGAGCTTACGTGTTGCTTCAGGAAGCGCACTCCCCTTGGGATCCGGAGAAGATGCACGACGCTGACATGGCGATGGTGGCTGAGCTGAGAAGGATCGGCTCGCTGAGGGAGAGGTTCAGGAGGATGAGAGGCAGCGGAAGCGGCGGCCGGAGGAAAAACGACTGCGGCAGAGGAATGCTGAGAGAGGCGGTGGCGCCGTATGAAGCTGTTGTGAAGGACCTGAAGAAAGAAGTGAAGGCGAAAGACACTGAGATTGAGAATCTGAAGGAGAAAGTCAAAATGACAACTTCCATGGCTAACGGTAACGGAGGCAAGAAACACCGTCTGCTTTCAAGCCGGAAAGTTAACTGCAGCACACAAGGTCAATCACACCACTCTTCTCTTCTCTAATTCCGAATCCAAACTCTGTTTACTCTGTTTCTGTTTGAAATTACCTCTAAAATGTTATAACTTTGTGAACAGTTGCTGTATCTCCGGTGCCGGAGTTGTTCGAGATGACGATGATTCAAGTGAAAGAAGCATCAAAGTCTTTCACAGGGGTTCTACTGTCTCTAATGCGAGCTGCACGTTGGGACATTGCAGCTGCTGTTCGCTCCATCGAAGCCGCTTCAGCTGCATCGGACGGCATGGCAGCGTCTGCGTTAGCATCCTCTGTTCAGTCCTCTGTCCCGAACCAGCACGCGAAATTCGCTCTCGAGTCTTACATCTGCCGGAAAATCTTCCAAGGATTCGATCACGAGACGTTTTACATGGACGGAAGCCTGTCTTCTCTTATCAACCCGGACCAGTACCGTCGTGACTGCTTTGCGCAGTACAAAGACATGAAAGCAATGGATCCTATGGAGTTGCTAGGGATCTTACCGACTTGCCATTTTGGTAAGTTCTGTTCGAAGAAGTACCTTTCGATCATTCACCACAAGATGGAAGAGTCGTTGTTCGGGGACTCGGAGCAGCGGGAGCTGGTTCTAGCGGGTAACCACCCGAGAAGTCAGTTCTATGGAGAGTTCTTGGGGTTAGCCAAAGCCGTGTGGCTGCTTCATCTCTTGGCCTTCTCGCTCGATCCATCACCGAGTCACTTTGAAGCAAACCGAGGAGCGGAGTTTCACTCTCAGTACATGGAGAGCGTGGTGAGGTTCTCGGATGGCCGCGTTCCAGCGGGTCAGGTAGTCGGGTTTCCTGTTTGTCCAGGATTCAAGCTTAGCCATGAAGGGAAAGGATCAATCATCAAATCTAGAGTTTACTTGGTTCCAAGGGCTTAAACCGGTGGTTTCATTGTTATGTACTAATGTCAGTGTGGATTAGTGTCATGTCCTCTGCTTTTAAGACACTCTAGCTTTGGAAAGACCTTGAATAAAGAATCCGTTCAGATAAAAAAAAAATCATATTGGATAATATGTCTCTAAATTAATCTAAATGAGAAATCTCACAAGATAGAAGTATAGATTCTCTCAAGTCTTAACAATTCGAGGTTTTATAAGGATTTATGTAGTAAGGTATGGTATTCCGAGGAGGGATCTCAGAATCAATCGTACAATACTTCTCTTAGAAACACTTTTTTCACCTGCCACAAAGTGTAAAGACGAAACAGAGATGATTAAAAGAAGAGTCAAAAACCCAAATTGATAATTATCATTAAAAAAAAAGGTCAAAAGAGAATAGGGGAAGAAGGCTAATGTACTTGTTCTAGTGTGAGGAACATTACGACATTCCAAGTTCCTAGCCGTGTAAAATTCGGGAGAAATCCTTTGTAGAAGGCCATAATTCCCTGTAAAGATACCAAAACAACACACATATGTTTAGTTCCGAAAGAGAGAGTTTGCTCAAATGCGAACACGAAAAATGATGATTGGAGAAAAAAAAAGAATCAACCTCAGTCTTCATGGTTTTGATGAAGCAATCGATCGTGTTTCGGTAAGTAGAGTCTCCCATCATTCTAGATTTCACCTGGAACAACATATAAAAGAAGAACCATGATGGTCCATGGCCGTCTCAAGGGAAATATACCAAAGACATCATATTCCTCTACAATCTAATCTCTCTCCTTCGGTAGAGAGCATTATTATCTAATATTGCTGCATTAGCCAAAGCCATATTGCAAAGCAAGAGGTCAGAAACATAAATTGTGGAAGACATAAACATGTGAGATGCTACATAAATGTCACTTTCAAGGTAGTGCTATGTCCATTCTATGCATGGGACACCGTACTGTCCATTAACAAGATGTTGCAAAAGAGAGAGATGGGAGTTCTGCGATAAGGTTCAATCTTTGCCACAAATCTAGAAGTATAACTCAATCATTAATGGTCTCTTGTGTTTGTTCTTAAAAAAAGTCATTGATTTAGGCATTTAGCGCTTTTGTGTCGGATCTATCATTTAGATACTACCGGTACCCGAAAATGATGAGACTGGAGCTAAAGGATCTTGTCATCTTCTTGTTGTTTTATGTAAAGGAAGAAAATGGATACTTACCACATCAATCGGAGAACCGATACAGACAGCAAAGAATCCTGCAGCTAAACCAGCTAGTAGATGAGTTAAAACACTGTCTCTGAAGCCTGGAATTTTCATAATTGTCTGCATATGCACGGACTTTTTAAAACAAACAAAGACTAAGCCAAACGCCAGTAGAGGCCAAAACAATTAAAGAGAAAGAAACATCACCTCCTTTATCTGGTCATAGCTAGCTAGCTCCGCAGCGTTTACAATAGCGTTCCTTGCAATGTTAGGACCAAGCCCTGTCCACAGCGCACTAACTCCTTCCTGTTGTTTTATAAATCAAAAAGGCTATAACTCTCTGATCAACCAAGTATATTTTGACTTTGTTGTTCGAAGATAAGTTTTACTAACAAGCTTCACTATGGTGAAATAAGCGTCTACAGCGCCCGCATAACGCCTAGGTACCCCAGCCGGCAGTTTTCCTTCTGACTGAAGCCGAACTTTAACAAGATCGGTTGGATTTGCTACTATAATAGCTATAGCTCCTGTTGTTCACAAAAGAGATTCCCTTTATTATGTCAAGCTTTCACACAGATTATTTCCAAAGAGAGTAAAAAAAAATCAAGAAGTGAACTCACCGGTTAATAAAGCTGCAAGAATCTTTTGATAAAGTGGAATATCCCCAATAAAGTCACTTCCAACCAAAAATGTCTTGACCTGGCCAGATATAGTAAGGTAAAACAATTCATTGATCATATACAAAAAGAAGAGACAAGGAAATTTTAGGTAATCTTGAGACTCACAGGCTCATATAACCCAATCCTTAAGCCACCATAGATGCATTGACGATGCAGTCCTGCAATCACACCTTTCCAAAGCCCTGAGATACCTTCTTCTCTTGCTATGGTAGAGAGCGTACCCAATGAGCCTCTGTACTTGGGCAAACTCTCACCGTCTCCAGTTGGGATCTTTCTCTGAAGCTGAAGCCTTACTTTAGCTGTGTCCAACGGTACTGTACATAACTGCAACATCACTCGCTCATTAGCCGGGTAAAATGTGAATCAAGATTTGACTATATGGGTGATGAAGCAGAGTTGAAGAAACACACGAAAAGTCAATTTGTTGAAAATGTAGGCTTTGCACTTTTATTAGTCTCAAAAACTCAACCAGCATCACCAAAAGTTGCCAATAAATGGAGTTAGAGTCGTAGACTAGACCATCAATAGTATCTTCTTTTTTCTTCCCCAGAGAGAGATTTTGTCAATTTCAGTAACATCATCAGTCTTCGAGTTTTTTCAGCTCTAAGCTCAACTTCAGAGATTCAGCAAAAAATACAGGTGAATCTGAAACAAATTCCATCTGGCTTGTGATTAAACTAACAGATGCAAAATCAACATCGAAAACTAATCGAATCCAGGAAAATTCACCGAGTCAAAGTTTCCCCATCTGCGATTGCGCAAAAATCAATCGAGAGTGAGAATGAAAAAAAAAAAAGCAATCTGGGACTGGGACTAGCTACCTCTGCAAAACAAGCTGCGAAAGCGCTACAAATGAAGGTTTCGAGGAACGAAATCTCGATCGTAGGTTTGAGATCCGCCATTGTTTTGCTCTATAAAGACGGGGAATAAGATAAAAGCGAAATCTCGGAAGCACCCCGATTTCGCGAGAATGGCAAGAGCTAAAATTAAGAACTCCACTTTTCTCTGTAACAACGACGATGATGATCTTTGGGAATCAATGGAGTTTCACTCAATGATTTAAAGTAGTAATGAAGAAAAAGTGAGATCAAGATTTAAAAGCCGACTACAATGGCGTAAACGATTTTCAGAAAACGAGTACAGAGTCTCAATCCATCGTGTTACTATTAAAGGTTTATTTTTCTCCTAATAATTTATGTTTTCTAACAAAACGTTAAACACGTCATTACATTCGCACTACATACAAACCCTCTACTTCCACTGGAAGGTTACTACTATTGTATTATGTGAATGTTGCTCAAAGAGCTTTTAGCAGAACCAAAGCGAGTGATTTCAAAAACCCTATTTTGGAGTTACAAGGAAAGAGATTATGTCTTGAAGCTAATGGTAGTATGAATCACATGACACGTAGAAAGCAGAGATTCTGTTTCCTGATAGGAAGAGTCCAAGAAAGACTAATGAGCAAAATTAGTAGTGTTAGAGACATGACTTTAATGAAGATTGTTATATTTCAAATAGGAGAACCTCGTCATTACACTCACCAAGCAAATCATTTGATTTAGCTAAGACTTTGGAAAGCTTGCCGCTTTCACCCGATATTCATTGCTTTTTTTTACCCTTAAAATAGATGCATTCGGAGTAGCAAAATCGCTATAATAGGAGGGTTGAAGAGTAACCAATTCGTAGTGTTACACAAACACACACAAACAAAAAAACAAGGTATACTTTAAGCTGATGAACACACTTATGGAGAGCGACGCAATTGCAGGAGTTAGGAGAAAGTAATCGATGTCAATGATAGAAGAGATAAGAGGATTTAAGGTTAATTTATGGTTGGGACATGCAGAGCCGTGCCATAGTGTTAAAAAAAAAACATTGGCTTATGGCATCAAAATGCTTGGAAAGATTTAAGGGCATATTTTTATTAGTTTCGGTTACTTGAAACTTAAATATTAGAATTATAGTAATTTTCTTTAAAAATAAAGAATTATAGTAATATTAGTCTCAAACGTAAAAGTTTTTTGGTACTTAAAATGAATGGACTCTTGATTTTTTAATGATCAAGTAACTAAAAAACATGGAAGAATTTTTAATTGTTAAGAAATTAAAGTAAGGTAAGTATATAATTGGTTATGATTGGTTATGATTTGGTTTCTTTATCTTTGTGAGAAAATGCTACATATAAAATTGACTGATTGGTTATTTTATCTATCAAAAAGTTTGGTTAATAATTTAGTTTTGTTTGCTTAGTGTATTTTTTCCAATGAATTAAGGCATTTTATTTTTATTTGCTTCGGGTGACTCAATACGTTCGCACGGCTCTGGGACATGGTTTGGTGTACACTTGACTCTTTCTTATTAACTTTTTTTTTTTTTTATATTATGCAATCAAATAACAAACATATATTTTAAACTATCAGTGTGATTCACTTACAAGTTAGAAGTTAGAACACCGGTGTGATGTTATTGGATAATTTTCTTACACTCAAATCCAGTTAAAAACCAGGAAAAAAATATGAGAAAAGACTTACTGTATCTTACTGTATCTTACTGTATCATACATACTGTATCTAGTTGGCAAATAGTTTTATCTTTTTATCAAAAAATTTTTTTTTATCTTCCATATATGATTAAAGTTACCCAAAAAATAAAGTAGAAAATTTGACAGCATTAAATTCATTTAAAAATAAATTTCAAAATGCTAATCGAACAAACTTATCTTGTTATTTTATTTGGTGAGGCAGATTAATTTCGGTTTCACTTTTCATTTTATTTATAATTTTCAAGTTTGGATTTTTGGGGTTTCTTTCCTCCCAAAAAAATATTCTACTAATACAAGAAAATTGGAGCTGTTTTTTTTTTATCTTTTCCTTTTGTCAAATTGAAACTGGTTTACAGTTAACTGCAAAATAGTTCGAGGTTTTAAAAGTTAAAGTGTAAATTTGAATTTTTGTTTCTTCTTATTTTAGAAAAAATGTATTTCTACTTTGAATGAAAATATTTCCTTTTTAGCAAAGATTACCTTTGAATATATTATATTTATCAAATTTATAAGAAATGGAGAAAAATACTGGTATATGAATTCGCATGGAGGGCAAATCCCCTGCAATCATTTTTAAAATAGCGTGTGAAACTTTTCGATAATTCTTCGATGCTTGATTGAAAACGACAAAACTTATTCAGAAATCAGAAAATATCATCAATAATTCAAATTATAATTTCATTAGTAATAAATTCATAAAACTAAGAAATAATTTGAAAAAACGTGCGAATTTATCTTGTTATTTTAAATATTAACCACATGTTATTTAAGGAATACTGCAGAAACTTATCTACTGATTCTGCAATTTGATTGGATTACCAGATTTTATTAGATAGTGTAATTGCAAAAAATTGGTTGTAGAAAGTGTTTATAAAAGAAAGAATAAGCTTTGTATATTCATGTTTAGTCTCAGTCTCAAAGAAAAATAGAAAACAGTAAAAAATTTTTTTGTCTTATCCAGTTTCCTACTCTACTCTCTTTCTCTCGTTCGTAAGTTTCTTCCAACTTTCATCATTGACGTTTTGGTTTCGTATTGATCTCCACTTTTGGTTTCTTTCGAGGAACCCTTACATTGTTTCTCGTCGTTTCTTTTGTGTTCCATTTCCAATTTGTTTTGCAATCCTTAAAAGCTAGGATTTCGTAAATTGATTGTGGGAAGCTGGAGAAAGTGTTCGTATATTCAGAAATTTTTTGGTTGCGTGTAGGACTTGAATAAAGGATAAGAAAATAATGAAATGAAAAGAAATGTTTTTTTTTTTTTTTAGATCTCGTAGTAATTAATTTTCTCTCTTATCTTTCCATGTGGTGATTTTTTGTGGTGTGTTTGTAACTCTACGTATAAACTGTATAATCTCTTTTGTTTTGTGAAATGAAATCACAGTTCTACGAAGCTATCTCATAGACTTTCTTTCGTTTTTGCTTTGTGATTAGGTGACGACAAAAACCCTTGAAATCCGAAATGGGTTTCGATATTGAGTGCATACCGAACATTGAAATGTTTATGGGAGAGTTTTTCTGTGCTGTTTGTCGGTTTCTTGTTTACCCGAACGAAGCTCTCCAGTCTATGTGCGATCACTTGTACTGTCCGCCATGTTTAGCTTACGTCGCAAGCACCACTATGGCGTGTCCTTATGATGGTTACTTGGTCACAGAAACAAATACAAAGGTATTTTCTTTCTTCTTGAAAAAGTTTTGTCTTGGTGTCTCTTTTGTCTTTTTCGTTTAATTCCCAAAGCCTAATCGTCATATACTTTTTTTTATTTTATTTTGCAGCCACTCGTGGAATCAAGCAAAATGTTGGCTGATACTCTTGGCGAAATTGTGGTGTTCTGTTCATACCAAAAGAGTGGATGCACATGGATTGGATTTCTGTCTCAGATCCCGTCACATTGCTTAAGATGTGCTTTTCGTACTTCTCTTGTTGTATGTACTTTGTGCGAGGTTCAAATTCAGCATCATCAAGCAGAGAAGCATGCTCAAATTTGTCATGTGAGCTTGTTAACCAAACTTTATGTNAATTTTTTTTAAAAAAAAAAAAAATTTTTTTTTTTTTTTTTTTTTTTTTTTTTTTTTTAACATTAGTTTTTGTAATATATCATTTTCAGGGAATACAATGTCAGTCTGAAATGAGTCCTCATGGTCGGTTTGTAGCTGTTGCAACGCCTGCTCCAGAGCAACAACAATATCAGCCGCCATACTACTACATGCATCAGTCTCAAGATGTTTCTATGTCAACCCCTCTACAGCAGTTACATCAACCTCAAGATGTTCCTACGACAATCCCTCTACAGCAATTGCATCAACCACAAGATGTTTCTATGGCAATCCCTCTACAGCAATTGCATTCTTCAAGCCAACATCAAGTGTCCTATGTGCAGCCAGCAAGTCAACATGTGGCTCAAACTCAATCTCAAGTGCAAGCTCAACCACAGCTGCAATCTCAAAGTTCGGCTTTACATGAGCCTCATGCTGTTTTCCCTTCAGCTCCAGCTTCGTTACAACAAGCTTACCTTTCGGCGTCACCTCATCTACAAGACCTGTCACAGACATTTCCACCTTTTCAAGGTCACCAAAACTTGCAAGCTCAGGCGCATTCCAAAACAACACCTCTTTCACAAGCTCACCATTCGCAGAACCACCAAGTTCCTCAATACCATACTACATCTCATCAGCTTCACAAGCCAAAAACCATGCACCCTCAAGCCAACACTGTTCAAAGAAGTCTGCCATACAATACTATTGGCCAGAGCCAGTCACACCAGCCACATGCATATCCTCAAGCTAACCAGACAAACCAGGCAAGAGCTTCCCCAAACAACATGCATGTGTATCATCAAGTTAGAACTCAAACACAGAATCCAAGTCAATCACCAAGGGATCAGAATTGGACGCAACTGGTGCATCAGCACGGAGGAGTCACACTCTCTGAAAGCTTGGTTCTGCATCCAGCACGTCAGCAAACATCGGCACCAACTAGTAATATAAATATGCAGTCTCATTTACTCCCCATGCAGAGGTTACAGAACCATCCGCAAACATTTCAGGTGCATCATGCGTTTCCGGGGGGCTCAGGTCAGGCTGCACCGTGCTTTCAAGCTGCGAAAATGAGTAACATGGATGGGACTCAAAACCATACAGGTGATGAAGCAACCAATGATGTGAAAGGTGTTGTTGAGATAACTACTTCTAAGTCAAACCATGAGCTTAAAGGCAAGAGTATTGATGCTTGTTCTGCATCAGACCATGGACCCAGCAAAGTTGTGGATATAAATGAAACAAAAGTTGGGCCGGAAGAAAATGTTGTGAATGGTCAAGCAAACCTAGGGAAGAGTCCTATAGTAGAGGATAAAGGCGCTGAAACTGCTTATCCTTCTCTGCTTGGTACTGGAACTGCTTATCCTTCTCTGCTTGGTACTGGAACTGATTATCCTTCTCTGCTTGGTACTCCAGTGGACCATAATGCCCCGTTAGGGCCAGGTGAGCTTAGACACCTCAAGTTTGTTGTCGATTATTTTAACAGGACTTCTCACACAGACAGTGATAATGATCAAAAACCTAGAGCTTATTCTCCAGGATCATTGGACATCATAGGCTTTGACCAGAGATCACTAGTTATACCTCATGAGAAGCATGTCCCCAAGGACCCCAACAATATGAAAGGAGGAAAGATGAAAGAGGGAGTTGGTTTTGATAGCAATGTTCTTTGTCCTAGAAATATTGGATTTATGGATAGATATACCTATGGATTGCCCGGTGATGGTGGATCATTTTCAGTTAAGATCTTTAGTATTTAGATTTTACTTCTTCATTTATTATTCCATGTCTCTCAGCATATTCACATGTCTCTCTCTTTTGGGTTTGTCTACTTCTTTAGGGAGATATGGGGCCTTTTCCAAATTCTAGGAAAAGGGCGGCAGGACCTGTTGAAGGTGAAGGTTTGCACTCTCAAATCACCAAGGAGGACCAAGAGAACAATCAGAATGCGAAGAAACCTAAAACGTAAGTTTTTTCAAGCTATTTAATCTTCATACATGATCATAATAAATACCCTGAATTTCTAAGTTGACTTGTTTCTTTTTGGTTATATATTCTGGTAGAGCTTATGAGGATACTTCTCCATCTATCATACAGAAACTTGAAGAAAGTGGATCTGGAGATTTAGGGCAGAAAGAGGAAAGCATTAATTCCATTATGCATTATAAATGTGAGGCCAAACTCTAATCATCTGGCGGCAAATACTGCTGGTGAACATTCTCCAGCAAAGCTAAGTTATAAGCTTTTCCTTCTTTTGAAAAAAAAAAAAAAAATCCTTCTAGTATTTCAATAATATGTACTTTGGTGACCTTCTCTTCATGTTGTCTCATTATCAAGTTATGAAAACAAAATAAAAATATTTTTCTTCAGATTATTTACCTGCATTGCATCCTCTTTTGACCTTCTCTTCATGTTGTCTTATTATCAAGTTATGAAAACAAAATAAAAATATTTTTTCTTCAGATTATTTACCTGCATATTGCATCCTCTTTTGGCCTACTTAATGCATTTTTTTATGCTCTGGTCATAACTGTGTTACACGTTCATATGCATGTAAATGTCACTAGTTGGTTTTGGTGATTAGTATAACGAAATGACATTTATATAGTGAAAGAAAAAGAACTCGAGGACNGCATTTTTTTTTTTTTTTTTTTTTTTTTTTTTTTTGGTCACAAGGACATAGTATTACTTATTACATGGTTTTCTTACTATAGAATGAATATATACAGACTAAAGAAAAACAGATCATGTAGCAAATAAAGTTGGTCAAAAAGGGAGAATTGTTGGGGTTGGATTGTAATTTATCAAAGATTATTGGGGTCTGATTGTAATTTGTCAAAGATTATCGGTTCTGTTTGTGAATAAACCAAAAGTTGTGGTTCTCGGCCTTCCTTCTCCTGAAACCTCCAAAATTCACTATGAAATGGAAAGTTTGAAGACGAAAGGAATTTAGACGGACGGCGACGTTCTCATCCGAAACATTTTGACGAGACGTGCGATATATCGCACAAAACACAACTCACTTTCTCTAATTCTCTCCAGAAACCCTATGGAGCGCCTCCTATCCAACTTGGCTAGGGTTAAGATCCCCAAACCCACCGACCGCATCTACAAGCGTGAGTGTTGCATCTCCTTCGACACTCCGGTAAACCTCTCTCGATAACCCTCTCTCACTTCGTTTTCTTATTCAAATCACCGACTCGTCTTGATGACTCCGTTTTCAGAGATCCGAAGGAGGACTGTTCCTTGACATGAACAGTTTTCTTGCTTTTGGGAAGGAATTATGTTGTTTGGAATTACGACAAGACCGAAAACCCTGTTTATTTTGTTAGAATAATGATTTCGAAAATATATGTTGTCATATAATTTAGGTTTGTGATCTGATCATGCATGTACGTGTTATAAACTTATAACTAACTTTTTTTTTTTTTTTGAATTTTGTATAGGTTAGTGATGTTGAAACTGTACTGAGTGCGGTAGGCGCTGAATGGAAAGACCCAGTTAGAGCTTGGTCAGGTGAGAAAAAGAAAGTTAGTAAACAAATTAATATTGATTTGGAACAAAAATTGGGAAGTACTCAGGGAGGACTGTGTTGTTCTTTCTTTGAGCATTCCGCTAGATAAGGCAATAAATGTGATCTTCCTTAAGTTTCCTAAACTATGTTCCTTTTATCATTTGGCGTGTTTCTTGATTCCGTGGTCTCTGCAGTTTGGTGATCAAGATGAATGGGAAGCCTTCAACAACCAAGAAGAAAATTATCTGTGAGTTAGTTGACTCTCAAGTTTAATATGTTTCATTGCATCTGAACAGGTCAAGTGAAGCTTGTCTAGCAACTTTTTCATCATCATCATCACTCAAGGGGAAGACAAAGAACGATCATGAAAAGGAGCTTGACATCGTTCCCAGATATCTTGACATCGTTCCCATATATAACAAACATATATTTTAAACTAGTAGTGTGATTCACTTAGAAGCTGGAAAATCAGTGTGATGTTTTTGGATAGTTTTCTTACACTGAAATCAAGTTAGAAACCAGAATAAAAAATGAGAGAAGACTTAAAAAAGAAGATGAACTTATCTAGTTGGGAAATAGTTATCTTCCATATATGATTANATTAAATTTAAAAAAAAAAAAAAAAAAAAAAAAGGCAATAAATTCATTAAAAATATAAATAAGGAGGGGAACAAAAACTTACCTTTTCATTTTATTTGATGGAAAGATTTATTTCGGATTTCACTTTTCATCTGATTTCTAATTTTCAAGTTTGGGTTTTCTTTCCTCCCTAAAAATATTCTACTAATACAAATTAATTGGAGGTGTTTTTTATGTCAAATTGAAACTGATATAAAGTTAATTGGGACATTGTTTGGAGGTTTATAATTAAAGTAAAAGTGTGAATTTGTATTTTTTTCTTGTTTTAGGTAAAAATAGATTTCAATCAACTTTGAATGAATATATCTCCTTTTTCAACAAAAGTTAGCTTTGAGTATATCATATTTATCAAATTTATAATAATTGGAGAAAAAAAATACTGGTATATGAATTTACCTGGAGGGCAAATCTTCTACAATCATATTGCAAATGCCAATCAATTTTAGACCATTTTTCTTGAACAATTAAACATTAGTGTGTGAAACTCTTTGATACTAAAATGCAAAAAACAATAAAACTTACTTGGAAATCGGAAATCAGAAGAAAAAAATACATAAATTCTGTAAAAAAAATCGTGTGAATTTATCTAATTAAGTTAGTAAAAAAGATTATTTCACATGCATATGATCAAATTTAAAATAGATAAAATTATACTTTCATTAATAATAAATTCATAAAGTTAAGAAATAATTTGAAAAAACGTGCAAACTAATCTTGTTATTTTAAATCTTGACCATATGTTTTTTTTTTTTTTTAACATCGACCATATGTTTTTTTTATCTTATTAATTAAGGAAAACTGCAAAAACTTATCTAGCTGTTCAAATTTGATTGGATTACCAGATTTTATTAGATAGTGTAATTGTAAAACTTGATCGTAGAAATTATATAAAAGAAAGTGCAAAGAATAAGCTTTCACTTGTGTCCATATTTTGTGTCAGTTGCAAAAGAAAAGTTGAGAACAGTTTCAAAGAAAGGTTTCCTACTCTACTCTCCTCTTTCTCTCTCGGTAATCATCATTTTGTCATTTGTAAGTTTCTTGCAAGTTTCACTAGTGACATACGTTTAATTAATCTCCACTTTTTGGGTTTGTTCGCGTCCGACTTTGCGTCTGAGGAATCCTTGCATGGTTTCTCGTCGTTTCCTTTGTGGTCCAATTCCAGCCTTTTTCGTTATCCTTTAAAGCTAGGATCTTGTAAACAGATTGTGGAAAGCTGGAGAAAGTTTTAGTATATACAGATGATTTCAGATTGCGTATGGGACTTGAATTAGAGGCTAAGAAAAAATTGAAATGAAAAGAAATGTTTTTTTTTTTTTTAATTTTCTTGGATCTAAGAGTAATTTTCTCCCTCGTACGTCTTTCCATGTGGTGATTCTCCATGTTGTGTTTGTAACTTTTTACGTATAATATCTTCTGTTTTGTGAAATGAAATCTCAGTCCCAGACTTCCAGTACGAAGCTATTGATTGTTTTGGTTGATGTTACATGATATCTCATAAGACTATTTGGTTTTGCTTTGTGATTAGGTGACGACAACCCTTGAATTCCGAATCCAATGGGTTTGACATTGAGTGCATATCGAACATTGAACTAGAATTACTTCCCGGGGAGTTTATCTGTGCTGTTTGTCGGTTTCTTGTTTATCCGAACGAGGCTCTCCAGTCAATGTGCGATCACTTATACTGTCCGCCATGTTTAGCTTACGTCGCAAGCACCACTATGGCGTGCCCTTATGATGGTTACTTGGTCACAGAAGCTGATGCACAGGTTTTTCCTNCTTATGATGGTTACTTGGTCACAGAAGCTGATGCACAGGTTTTTCCCCCTCCTTTTTTTTTTTTTTTGTCTTGGTTTGTTTAATCATCAAAGCCAAATCGTCATTTTTTTTTTTTTTTCAGCCACTCGTGGAATCAAACATAGTGTTGGCTGATACTATTGGCGAAACTGTGGTGTATTGTTCATACCTAAAGAGTGGATGCGGATGGGTCGGCTTTCTGTCTGAGATCCCAGCACACTGCTCAACGTGTGCCTTTGATTTTTTTCTTGTTGTATGCAATTAATGTATGTGATACTCAACTCATGCATCGTCAAGCCGAGGAGCATGCTCGATTTTGTCCTGTGAGTCTGTTAACCAAATTTTACGTCAAACCAAATAGATAATCTGCTTGTTTCCTTATTTTTTTACTATTATTTTTTGGTAATAAATGATTTCAGGGAATGCAACAACTTCAGGTTCAAATGAATCCTCAAGGCCAGTATGTAGCTGCTGCAGGAGAGCAATGGTACCAACAACAATATCAGCCGTACTACCAGAACAATACGGGATACTACTACATGCATCAACCTTACGATGTTCCTATGCCAGCCCCACAACAACCACTGCAAGTTTCCTATGTGCAGCCAGCGATTCAATATGTGACTGAAACTCACTATCATCTGCCAGCTCCACCACAACCCCAATCTCAGAGTTTGGCTCTACAGCAGCCTCATGTTGTTTTCCCACCAACTTCGCTGCCCCAAGCTGACCCTTCAGTGCTACCTCATCCGCAAGACCGGTCGCATACATTTCCAACTTCTCAAGGTCACCAACACTTGCAAGCTCATGCGCCTACATCTCATCAGCTTCACATGCCAAATCCCATGCATCCTCATGCATATTCGAGTGGACAGCAAGTTTATCCTCAAGCTAACCAGACAAACCAGGCATCATCAAGGTCTTCCCCCACCTCACTCTCTTCCTACGAATACGACGCAAACACAGCAGCCCAGTCAATCAAATAGGGATCAGTATTTGCAGCAATTGATGTGTACGTACGGAGGAGTCCAACTCTCTCAAAGCTCAGTACTTATGCATCTACCAAATCATCATCATACATCGGCACCAACTAGTGATGGAGTTCGTAACCAGATGCATCATCAGGGAGGCTCTTTCGTTCACCTACATATAACCATGCAGTCTCATTTAAGCCCCATACAGAGGTTACGGAACCATCCACAAACATTTCAGGTGCATCAGCTTATTACTCCAAATCATGGATCGCAACCACAGATGAACCATAATTCTGCTACTGCGTTGCCGGGACCGTGCTTTCCAGCTGTGAAACTTAGTGACATGGAGGGGACTCAAAATAAGGTACCTCAAAATCATACAGGTGATAAAGTAGCCAACGGTGTGAATGATGCTGTTGAAAAAACTACAACTAAGTCTAGCTATGAGCTTAAAGGCAAGCGTATTGATGCTTGTGCTGCATCTGATCATGTATCCAACACAGTTACAGATGATGAAGCAACCAAGGGTGTGAATGATGCTGTTGGAAAAACTACAACAGAGTCTAACCATGAGCTTAAAGGCAAGCGTATTGATGCTTGTGCTGCATCTGACCATGTATCCAACAGAGTTGTGGAGGGAAATGAATTAAAAAGTAGGGCTCTAGTCAAACAAGTGATGGAAGAAAATGTTGGGAATGGTGGAGCAAACCTAGGGAAGAGTCATATAGTAGAGGATAAAGGCAGTGGAAATGATCATTCTCTGAATGCTACTCCATTGGAACCTGTCTCATTAGGGCCAAATGGACTTGGGCATAAGGAAACAAAAATCGAGCATCTCCTCAAGACTTCTCACATAGACAGTGATGGTGGTCTAACTTCTCACATAGACATTGATGGTGGTATAAAATCCGAAGCTTATCCTTCAGGATCACTGGATAGAGGCTTTGACCAGAGATCACCGGTTAGGCCTCATGAAAAGAAAGTCCCCAACCAGATCAGAGGAGGAGAAGTGAAAGAGGGAGTTGGTTTTGATAGCAATGCTCTTCGTCTTGGAGATGTTGGATTTACGGGTAGATATACCTATCATGGATTTTCCGGTGATGGTGGATCATTTTCAGTTAAGATCTTTCCTATTTAAATTTTCTTTTTCATTTGTTATACTATATATGTCTCTCAGCATATTCAAATGTTCTCTGTCTCTTTCTCTTTTGGGTTTCTTTGCTTCTTTTTAGGGAGACAATGGACCTTTTCCAAATTCTAGAAAAAGGGCGGTAGGACCTGATGAAGGTTTAGATTTGCACTCTCAGACCAAGGAGCACCAAGAGGAGTCAATGGATACGGTCTTAGTAACCAACCATAATGCGAAGAAACTTAAAACGTAAGTTTTTTTTTCCAAGCTATATTATTCTTCATAATCATACTCTTAGCTCACGTACATTTGTATCCGATACCCATGGGTATTCAAATATTTTATCCATCGGGTAAATTGCCTTACATCGGTTCGGTATCGGGTAAATCGGGCCGGTTCAGTTCGGGTATTCAGTTAGGGGTTAAAAGTCGCAGCCCTAAATATGTACTTCGGTGACCTTTGTTAATTTTGTCATTATCAAGTTATTAAAAAAAAAAAAACAAAAAGATGTTTCATTCAGATTATTCACCTGCATTGCATTTTATTATGTTACATGTCCATGCAAACTAATTAAGGTATCAAAATTGATATACATGTTAAAAAAAACTTAGTGTTTTAGTGGGTAGCAGAGTAGCAATCTAGCATATGCAAAGTTATAAGATTTTTTCATTTGAAAGTTAACTTATATACAGAATGGTATGTATAAGATTTTTTTTTTTTTTGTAATTATTCATCATTTAATTCTGCTAGATTTTACATTCAGCACCGACATATATATTATTATATGGTTTTCATAGAATATACAGGCTATAGAAAACAGGTGTCTTGACCAAAAAAAACAAAAGAAAAAGAAAGATAACAGGAGTCACACAGATTATGTAACAAATAAAGTTAGTCAAAAGTAATGGGATCGGATTGTAATTTATCAAAGACTATTGGTTATGTTTGTGAAAAAAAAACCAAAACTTGTGATTCTTCTCTCCTTCCTTCTAAAACCTCAATCGCCGATCAGCCAGAATCCAACAGTGACGGAACAAGAGAGAAAATGGCGGCGACACTTATGAGTAGAGCAGTCTGTAGAACCGAAACCGTCGGCGCTTTCAGATTCTCGCTCAACCTCCTAAGAAATTTATCGGCGGCGGCGTCTCCGCCGAGCGAAAACCCTAGCTCCGATGCGATTAAGCCTAAGCGGAAAAAGAAGAAGAACCTAATCGAGGTCGCTCAGTTCTTACCCAATTGGGGAATCGGATACCATTTGGCTAAAACTCACTGGAACGGAATCTCTTACGAAATCACTAAGATCAATCTCTACAAGGTTTTTAACTCTTCTTCCTCCTCGCGAATATATATATATATATATATTATCCTGTGAATTCTCTTCACTTTCCTTGTATTTTCCATGAAAATGGTTGGATTGTTGGCTTAATTTCCCTGTGTGATATTCATTTTCACAATTCATGCTTGATTGAAGAGATTTTACATGTGGGCATTTTCACTTTCCGTATGCTGAGAAAAATGTTTCCATTAAGAAATCATTGGAGCTTCTTTAGCTGATTTTGGGTGAATTCAAATGCAGGATGGTAGACATGGGAAAGCTTGGGGCATTGTTCACAAAGATGGTGAGTTTTGTTCTATCATCTGTTTTTCTTAACCCAAATGTGTATATCAGCAAAAGCTTCTTCGATCTCCTCGTTTGCTCACAGTCCTTTGTGTTACTCGTCATGTGTGTATATCTGAAACTCGATAGTCTCTTAATTGCATTGGTGTTGAGATTCTGAGTTGTGAGAAGGTTTATTTTTGTGCAGTTGCATTTAATCCTCCTCACTCGCTAAGTTATTGATTACAAGTGTATGAGACTAACATACATACATACACATTCTCAGGCTTAAAAGCTGCGGAAGCTCCAGAGAAGATTAGTGGAGTTCACAAACGTTGCTGGAAGTATATCCCAAACCTTACAAAGACAGCAGAACCTGCAACAAACTCAGCAACCGCTGATTTCCAAGCTGCTTGATCTGTCTACTTCTTCCATTGTTATGGGTACTTCTCCATATATCTGTTTGCGGTTCCTTTCTTTTTTTTGGAAGATACAGTTGTTGTTACTCAATAGTTTCTTTCAATTCGTCGATAGCTTTTGTATGAAATGATCCATAGTCTCTGGATGCTGATCGGTTTTCAGTTCCTCTTATTAAGACTTTTAAGCTTCTTGAGTTAAGATTTTGATGTTCCTGCATCAACTGAGCCTAGTGTTTTGCTACTATTTTAAGCATGAACTTGTTCTGTAGGGAGAGATCTTCTGGTTTTTAAACATCTAATAAAAGATCTCAGTTGCCAGTTCCAGGTTTTGGTTTGTGTCGCCGACACTATAGTTTTGTCATAGTATATGAATTTAGAACCAAACTTTTTATCATCGTCTTCCAGACTATGTAGCTCGGAACCAATCCCCGGGTTTCCAATATTTGAAAGCTTTCATGTCGCTTGAGCATGGGGACATGTGAAAAGGGTATATGATTTATAGTCTCCTCTTCAACACAAACATCTTATGCATTAAGGATCAACCTGAATAACCCCTCTCCCGAGTTGTTTTTCTGCTGTGCTTTGGGATTGTCTTTAGAGTTTTCCAAATATTTTACTTGAGCTTGGTTTGGGCATGATTCTAATTTGATATACTCTCGCAGCTTTGAGATGTCAACCAATAATCGGACTTAACAAGAGCGTATTCTCTTGATCCTGCATAGAACCAGCTTATCGAGTTGTCCATTTTCTGTGATAAAAGATAAGTTTTGCTGTATTAGTTATATATATGTTCTTCTTCCAAGAGTTGGTGGATTGCACCGACTGGCATCAAGAAACAATTTCATCAACTAAAAGACTTAGCTAATGTTCAATGAATAGAAATAGATAGGCATGGCTATAGCTATTTACATAAAACAGTCGTGTATGATCGATCACGTTTAAACCAAATGAGGTGCTCGTACCTGTCACGAAGAACCTTCGGGACCGGAGAGGTGACATGTCTAAGCCTCAGGAGCTTTTTCCTATTTCATGGTGTCCCGGCAACTCTTGTATATGGTTTTCCCCACGCGTGTCAACAAAGTGTTCACGTGTTATTTGTTGGTTCACATAATTTTATGTCTCCAATGTTAAATTTTTAAAAGATTTAAATAATGTTGATTACATTGTGTATATCCCTATATACTGTACATTTATATCTTTTTTTTCTCTCTTTTTTTTCTTTTTTTTTCTGCAGCTTAAAATTTTATTTATTTAGTTCTATAAAACAAAACGAAAATGATTGTAGCCGTAAATATATCGAACCCTAATTTAAATGTACCTTTTGTATAGGCCTGTCAATTTGGGACCCAATCCGCAGGTCCCGTCCCGTTTGACCTGCTGCAGTGCCGGTGCATGTAAAAAAATTCATAAAAAAACGAAATGGGTCATGCTGGGCGGTAAATAAAAAATGCGGGGCAAATACGGATCTGAATATTATATCCCGCGGATTAGCGGATTACCCAGAAAAAATATCTAAATTTAACTTTAAAATTAAAAAATAATATTTATCTAATAATTTTATCAAAAATTTGAATATTATTAGTAATATTTATAAATTAGTTAATAGTTTCTTTCAAATTCATAATTTGTTTTCGTATATTTATGGTTTATCATATAAAATATTTTTTATTAACATTTTATTTTGTTAAATATATGTATATATATTTTTTTTTAATTATAATATTGCGGATGGCGGATTACCCACCAGATCCACTTAATTAATGCGTGGCGGATGCAGATAACCATAACCTATACTCTCTCTGTTCCTTAATAGTTGATGTTTAAGGAAAAATGCATCTGAATAATGATGTATCTGGACTCAAAACACATCCAGATACATCCAGATACATTCAAACACATTTTTCCTTAAACATCATTAAGGAACAGAGGGTATATTATATGCAGGTCAAACAAATTTTTTTTTAGGGGTAAAAAAACTTGAACCCGCGACAGGGCGGATCAGGCGTGATCCTGACCCGTTTAATAGCTCTACTTTTGTATACATACATCATTTAGTAATATCATTTACAATGTCTATAAATTTCATTTAAAAAGAAAACAGTAGAATTATAAACTACTCAGCTTATATAGTTACAAAAGAAAAACATGTGCAATTCAAAATCTAACAGAATATTTTAACCAAAAAAAAAAATCTAACAGAATACAAAAAAAAGAGATGTACATTTCTTAACCCAAAGTACTGTGTAAATCAAAATAACTTTTTTAAAATGGTGGTTTTTTCGTATCCGAAACGGTGAGTTTCCTCACAGCCAACATTGTTACATCCTGACACAGCCACTGACATTGACAGTGATTTCTGTGTCTTGTTTTATCAAAGCCCCTCAACTTCTTAGCATTTTCAATTTGACCTCCTGTTTATATACTTTTCAACGAAACCCCTATACACAATTAGATTGATTTTTCTAAAAAAATTTTTTTTTTTTTTTTTTTTGGTTTTAATGTTAAGATTTTTCTAACAAACTTCAAATCAGAATCAGAATTTATTAGGATATATCACTTTTTTATACTGAAATCTAAACAATCCAATTGATTAAAGTTATGTACTAGATTAGAATGAACCTTTATAGAAGTAATCTAATGCAAAGAAGTAAAGTACTAAACAAAAAAATTGTTGGAGAGAAAGGAAAAGCAGAACTTTCGAAGAAATCAAGAAAAGGTACCAAAAACGTTTTCTGCCGTCCAATAAAGTTTTAGTAACGGGTTTGTACTTTATTCTAAAACTCATGGAGTATTACTAAATCTTTAACATTTCTTTAATTGTTCAACTTATCTTAAGTTACAACAATTATAAAAAAAAGTTCCAGAAAATCTAGTTTACAATCGATCCAGTAATATGAACATAAATCTGACAATTATAACATCCAATAAACTGAAGTAGGTGATATTAAACTTCAATAGAGTTACTTCAGTTTTTATTTTTATTTTAACGAAGAGAGAAGTTTAATTCGAATTATTCGAAATACTATGAAAACAAATTAAGTGGAAATTCAATGTAGAATCATAAATAAAGAATCCGTACCACGGGATCTAACAATGTTGAAAAGCAATAGGTTTTGAAATAGCTTCCAAACTTGAAGGAGACAAAAACAAGAAGTAAATTTTTTTTGTTTTAAACCCAAAAAAAAAACAATAATAATTGAAAGAACAGAACAGAAGCTGCTCTTTTGTCCAAAGCTTCTTCCTTTCTCTTTCTTCAACATTTCCTCTCTCTGCAAGTTAAAGAATACAAATAAAGAAAATAATCTCTCCAAGACAAAATTAGCTTTTTTGTTTTTTTTCTTCGTTTTAATTATATTTTTCTTTCTTTTCCTCGTAAAACCCATGTCCTCTTTGCTTTAATCCTCAAGAAAGAAAAATGCCTTCTTTTGCTTTTGGATCTCATCACCATTTGGCGAATCCAAGAGACTCGCCGTACTCCGTCGAAATTAGCGTCGACAGCGACTCCTCCGACTTGGATTCCTTGTCGGAGGTCGATTTAGAGAGTGGCGGTGTGACGGCGGAGAAGAACCTGCATTCCGGCGGTCAGAAGAGGAGGAGGAGGAGGAGGAGAAAGAAGAAGAGGAAGAAGAAGAAGAAAGGCGGTAGAGATTGCAGGATCTGTCATCTACCTTTGGAGACTAACAAAGAAGATGATGAAGATGATGAGAATTCTGATGAACAAGAAGAAGAAGACGAAGAAGAAGAAGAAGCAAGAGAAGATGATGAAGAAGAGTATTATGGTTTGCCTTTGCAATTAGGCTGCTCTTGTAAAGGTGACTTGGGTGTAGCTCACACTAAGTGTGCTGAAACTTGGTTCAAGATCAAAGGAAACATGTAAGTGTCTCTTCAATTCTTCTCAAAGACACTTTTTTTTTCTTTATAATGATTCTGTGGAAATAGTAAAAACAAAATTACTGGTAACTTTTGAGTTTTTTTTCTTTTTCTTTTATGATTTCTAGAGATCTATATGATTGCTTCTTAGAAAGATTGTCTAACTGAAGATGGAATCTACAGTTTATTTGTGGCCACCAATAATAATTCAGTTTTTGTTCTCATGTGTTGTCAACTTGTGTCGCATGTTCTTCTGATTTTCTTGCACATTTGGATTGATTGTTTGTTATCTCAGTTAAAGCCGGTTTCTCTGGTTTGCTTCAAAACATTCAGTTTATAGTTTTGCAGCTGCATTGAGAATCTTGCAGTCCCTTTTGCTGAGACTTACCAATAGCTCTGTTTAGCTTCAGTTTTGCATTGTCTTTAGGCAGTAGAAACCGGTTTAGTTGGATCTTCTTCTTGTTTGTTTAAACTTTAAAGAGAGCCTTAAGTCTTTAAGGCTATACTTAGCATTTCTTCATCATATTGTTTCTATGAATCTGAGCAGGACGTGTGAGATATGTGGCGCAATGGCTATAAACGTGGCTGGGGAACAGTCAAACCCTGAGAGCACTGCCTCTGCCCATTCACAAGCAGCTGCAGGACAAACTCAGGCTCAGACCGAGCCGCCACGGGGAATGTGGCATGGTCGCCGTGTTATGAACTTCTTACTTGCAGCCATGGTCTTCGCCTTCATTGTTTCTTGGCTTTTTCACTTCAAAGTCCTCAAGTGAAACGATTGCTTGCAATCACTGAATCGTATCCCTCCTGTAGCTTGGTTATTCACACGTTTTGGTAGCTGTAAAAACTTGCTAGTGTTTAGATTGTTGTGACTTGTGAGCTCACACATCTTGTATAATATTCATCTTTACTCCAGCTTGGCGGAACCTCTGAGTGGTGAAGAGGGTCTTGGCTCTTATGGTTTCGGATACAAACATCTTTAGCTTTGAAGACTGGTAATAGATAAATACTGGAAGATAGTTGTATGAAATCTCTTTTTTTTTTTTTTAACCACTCTTTAAATTATGTTCATAGAAGAAATCACCAAAAGCAGATAAGGATCTTGGGACACAAATGAGAAAGATCCTTCTTTTCTTGATTCAAATTACATTTTGATTTTGAATCGGAAACCACAAATTTAGCATGAGCTGAGCTCAAATGCTTCAAATAAACAAAAGACAATGAGGCTTCTTTTTTTCAGAATCCCAATCAGAAAACGTAGAAGACGAAAGAGAGAAGGAACCTCTATACACTTGGAAGTTTTCAGTTTCTGTTGTTCTGTTTCTTGGCTTCCAAGGAAGTTCCATCTTTTAGGGTTTCACAAGCGTCTTTGTCCATACCGAGGCTGAAGAGAGCAGCAGCCTGAAGATAGAAGGCCGTTGGCCACTCAGGAGACACTACTTGCGCCTGCATTGCATCACCGAGAGCCTCTTGAGGCATGTTGCTCATCAGATAACACAAACACCTCCTTGCAAAAACCGTTGGCGATACCATTGTGCCATCTTCGATGAACTGCAGATACAATTAGGGAAACGCGGAAACACGGATCGAGTTAAGGTTTCAGGGAAATATGTTGCTGGAGTTTCAAGAAAGTAACCGTCTTTTAAAATTCCTTACCTGCGTGTAACATTCGATGGTAGTGACAAAGTCTCTGCCTTTGAAAGCAGCATCTCCCTGTTTCTTCGAGTTTAGAGTCTCCTGAATCTGGTCGGTCCACACTTGGAATGAGAGCTGTATTACAGGTGAGAAAATAATCATCTCGTTAAGTCCATCAGAGACAATTAAAGATGACGATCTCAATGGAAGAATACAGAAGATATTGTTTTCAGCAACAACGCTCTACACTTTAAGGTCATTGACCTCACAGAAGATGAAGAAGAAGCTTTGTGTTCATGTACATACCTCATTTGCAATGCCCTCGTCATCTTTGTATCCAGTCTTTTCGAGAATTTCATGTATTGCGGTGAGATCAAGTCTTGAACAAGCGTCACCAAGAGGGGTTAAAGAAGTCGTTTCCTTTGGAGTAGCAGTTCCATGTGGAATCCCCAATAAGGCATAAGACGGAACCTGAAGAGAACAACAAAGATGTGATAACAAGAAGAGAATTCACAAGGCATGTATATGGTTTATACACAAAAAGGAAAATGATTTGGTTAGCACATACTTCAGTTTCCTTCTGAAGAGGAGCGAGTGAGCTCACGAGAGACTTCACATTTGGCCTCTCACGAGCTTCATACTGCAAACAACGAGAAGCTAAGCGAACCAAATCTGTTCCATCATCGTTTGAGAAGTGACCGTCAAGACACGAGTCCATTAGCATCAGGAAGTTCTTCCCACGAATCAGATCAAGCGCCTGCAGAACAATGGTAGAGCAAATGACCGTCAAGAAGCTTAACAGATAAAGAACTTCTTCCCACGAGAAGTCGAGCCATTCTAGTGAATGTGGCACTTACATGGCTTGGTGGTATGTGTTTTCCGCTGAGAAGATCTAGCAACAGCGTTCCAAAGCTGTAGACCACACTCTCTGGAATCACTCTCCCTATAATAAGATATATATTAATAAACACAAATCGATTCATCAAACCAATAATAATAACTTTTTTCAAACAACAAACACAATCACTTGACGCCATTGCATTTCATATCAGTAAATGACCTGTTCTTAGGTACTCAGGAGGTGTGAAAGCCAAATTTGTACTATAACTCTTCCCATCCCTACTATTCTTCATTAGACCGAAGCAAGACAACCTCGGGTTACCATCCTGTAATCAAGATTATACAAACGTTATCAGAATCCCCACAATTCTCAAAGGTAAAGAAGACGAACCTAATCACAGCTTGAGATGGACCTGGTCAAACAAGATCCTGTAAGCATTGAGATCGTGGTACAAGGCGCGACCTTTGCTGCTGCAATACTCGAGTGCTTGTGCAAGATACAAAGCCACTCTCAATCTCATAGCCCACTTCATTGGCTGGCTATCCCCTGTACATCATCATCACACATTATTGGAGTCAAAATTGAAAATCTCATACCAAAAGTAAGGAAATGTGATTCTTTCATCAGATGTCAGATGTGAGCATTGAAAGATCTTTCCATTTTCTACTAAAAAAGATAGAACCAAAAACAGAGATTTCCAAATAAATCTTCTAAAGAGAAAAGACAAAAAGAGAGAATCAAACCAAAAAAATGATGAAAGAAAGGCCTTACAGTGGAAGAGATGCTTGGAGAGAGTTTCAAAAGGCATAAACTCTGCAACGAGCAATCTCTCGTCTCCTTCACAACAGAATCCAATCAAATTCGCCAACCTCTCATTCCTCAACTGCCCTACAGCTTTTGCTTCCTCCTAAAAGATCAATCAAAACAGAACAGTGAACAACAAAATCAACCCAAAAAAACAAGTAATCCCGACCAAATGCAGGGTTTTCAAAAAATCGATTTTGAACTGAAAATGATAGACCCATCAGCAAAGGAATCAAATTTACGAGAGCTCGTACAAGGAATTGACGAGTATCAGGCCAAGCGGATCTGTTGAAGCGTTTGACAGCGATCAATCGGTCATCTTCGAGTCTGCCTTTGTACACGACGTTAGGAGCTTTAACGCCGTGCTCGGAGACGATGCTGTCCGTCGAGAATCCATTAGTAGCAGCTCGTAGTTGGTCGAAACTGAACTCCGTAAACGACGGCAAATCGTCTGCTCCGTTATCTGTCGGAAAGAAAGCAAAAAATCTCAACTTTTCTAGCAGAGAGAATGAAAATGCAGGAAAGGAAGAGACTTTATATTTTGTTTTCTCGGGAAAGTAAGAGAAGTTACCTAGATCAGAAGCGTCGTTCGGAGTTGATTTCAGATGTCTTGGCCACCAACAGAGAGATAGCTTAGAGCAACGAGGTCCCATTTTTGGGTTTCAAAGATTTAAGGAAGATGATGATATACTTCTTCGTTAAACCCGAAAAGCAAAAACCCTTTTTTCTGAGTCTCAGTCACTTTCTGAGAGGCTAAGAGAAGTCGAGAGAGGAAGAGAAAAAGGGTTTTGGTTTTTTTGGTTTTTTTTGTTTTTTTGTTTTTTTCTCGAGGAGAAAGGAATCTGGGGAACAATGATGGAGAAAATTTATACAGCGCACGTAGTGGAGAAGACACTGGTGAAAAAAAAAAAAAGCAGAACATTTAAGCCTGTCTTTCTCTATAAAATAAAAACGTTAGACCTGAAAAAAAAAATAAGTGTGGATGTGGATCCAATGTTTCTCTCTCTTTCACCTGGCTTTTCATGAAATATATCTAAAATTTTCTCTTTTTCATTTTTTCTAAATGTGAAATGTTTATTTCATTCAAACTATAATAGAACTACATTCTGATAGTGCTAATATGTTTTGCTGTCAACTTTAGAAATATATTAGATGTTCAAACCCTTGTACACAAACTTACGTTAATTAGAGAAAGCCGACTGTTTTTTTGTCGTCGAACTAGAGAGTAACTCCGAAACGTCCGGTTTATAGAACAGTAATTTTATTGGAAAAAGGCAAAGAAAAATACAATATTGCCAAATTACTAGATTAGGGAGAAAATCGTAAACTGAATGGTCAAAGTCAAAGGCTTAAACCCATGTGTGCAGTGCATGCGTGTGGTGAATATTATGTGAACTGTTAAATGTGGCACTGGTATAGTTCAGGGGAAGTTGCCATTAACTATGCTCCTTATTAATCGAGTTTTTCATCACATATTAACTCGTTATGTCAAAAGATCTTAGTCAGCTGATTAATCTTTGGAGTAACTTAAGCAGTATTCTACATTTAAATCTTGATTTATGAAATCTTTGGACTAGTCTAAACTAGATTTATAATTTTCTATTTAATAGATTCACTCTCAAAATATAATGGATGAATTTATGAAGTTTGATGTTTCTAAGATTTTAATTGTCAAAAAGGCAAGTGCAAGTTTTTTATTATAAAAGGCCAAATGGGCGGTGGGACTCACCACAAAAATATTTTTCCATGAATAAAAAACAAATCATACATCTCATAAAATCAACTCAAACCAACCACATATAACATGATCTACGAGAAAATTGTCTATTTTGTCAATTTAAAACTTGAATGTAACTCTTTTGCCAATTAAGAACTTGAAAAGTGCTCACTTTCCCAATTTTTTCAAATGTAATTGATGTTTAACTAATTATGTGTTTAACTAGTTATGTGTTATACATGGTTTCAGCAATTTAACCAGCATATCACTGAGCCAGCCAAATGGAAATAATCGAAAAGTTTCGATTTCAAAGTGAATTTTTTTTTACGAAGTGACGTTTAACTCAACTGAAAAATACCTTAAACAAAGTCTAAATCACAAGGTCAAGTACCGATTGGACGTAAGTCACGTAACTAAAATTATATATTGTGGTTCTATATTATCTGGTAGAATGTATGGGTTTTGTCGTAAAACCTCTTTGGTAATTTTTTTTTGTTTTTAAACTAATTTTAGTCGTTACGGTTTTTGTTCGAACCTCAACCTAAGAATTTCTTGGGTGTAAAAAGAAAGTTAATTGTTTTAAACACTAAAACAGTTTTCTACATGCGGGCATTGATCAGCAGAGGATATTTTTTATTTAATAAAAGAATGGTATAATTTTACTTTTTGTATAATATATAGTATGTGTTTGAACCCACAAAGCGATGCACTTTCCAGACCGGTGAAAGAGGTACATGAAGCATTTTATATGCAATTGACCAAGTCAAAAGTTTTTGCAATAACATACATGTATTACACCGCAATGACCATTTTTCTTATGATATTACTTTTGCCAAATTTTCTCTATTATAATTTATATGTATACAGATTGGAACCAACTTTTGGTTTTTAAAACAGTTTTATTATTTATAAGAACAATTAATGTTGGTTGGTGGAGACAAAGAGGATCTTGGTGATAAATATGGTAAAGGAAGTAGTAATAGAAGATGACTTCACGCGTGTGTCAAGGCGATGTTTGTTTTCCTTTGGGGGACACATTTTAGCCTAAATTAAGATGCTCTTAAGTGACCAAGTCAGGACCACTATAACTCAAAATAATGCAAGCTCATAGTATTCTTCTAAACAATGGAGTGTTATTTTGCAGAGTTGCATTGCATGTGTTGAAAAGTTAAAAACTAGCTTTGACTCTTGGCTCAAGAAATATACGAGCCAATAACAAAATTTTGGCACCTGTACAATTTCTATGTGCAACAAAATTTAAAAGGGCCTTTTCGTTAAGTGTGATACATATTTTGAATTTTTGTGTAGCGAATTCTTGGTCTACTTTATATGTTCTTCTAATGATCAATGAGGCAATGACTTTAAGTATACTTAGTGCAATGGTTGAATTCGTGGAAATGTCTCGTAATATATCTTTTATGGAAATACTTTGGGATCTTACCACATGTAGTCTTTTTGAGTCGAAGATCACACTAAATGTTGGAATCACCGTTTGGGATTTAAACTTTGGGACATGATCCAACTCTATTTAAGAGCAAAGAGCTCTCAGCTCTGTTGAGTGAATTGGTTGAACTACTGAAACTGGATATATTAATTTCAATCAGGCTCTATACTATTCTTTTTTTGTGTGTGGAAATATTAGACTATCAAAACAATTTGGAATTGTTTCAATATCGAACTGAATCATAGCAATTTCAGGCGTATATACTATCATCATATATTTAATTTGGAACTGAAAAAAAAAATGATTTTCACGAATTTGTTGGGTTTCGATTATCAACATAATTGTGTTTCTTTTTTGGGTTAGTCTTACGTAGATTTGATAGATGTTTTTCAGAGGCCTTCAAAAAAAAAAAAGACCAACTATAAGATATTTGTACAAAAGCAAAGATATTACTATATTAGGCAAACAAAATAAGAACAGTGTAAAAGATGTTTTATATAAGTGGTCCACCCAATCTCGAGTTCTAAGAGAACACTCTACTTGTTCTTAACCACATTCAAACTATCCGGTTTGTAACGAACGCATGCAGCCACGAAGAAATGAGTTATAGTGTGATTACAATAATTCAGTACTCTAGTTTAGAACAAAATTAAAAATGAAAGAGAATCTGAAAGAAGTTTTAGAAGCACATCATATGCATGTATGCAAATTCATGTAAATACATGGAGTTTAAAGGATCCATGTGTAAAAATAAAAAAACCAATCTAAAAAGATGCTCGTGATAGGAGAAATTTACACTCTAACACACTTTATGACTTACAGTTTACAGAAAGAGTGACTTTCTGTCAAATGTGGACTTTCACATTGAGACTTTACACTACTACCCTTATTTGAATCTCTCCCTTCCTTATCGTTAATTCTTTTCACATTTACCACATCTTTTTTACTCTTCTTTTTCTCGTCCAAATAAAACCTAGGTCGTATCGCCATGAAACATCATAATTATAGTTCTTCTTCTCCATCGTTTTCTTCTTCTTCTTCTTCACCTTCTTAATTTTATCAACCTTTTCATTTTTTTTGTTTCTTTTCATATTTTTTACCAAAAAACAAATTCATTCAATCAATGCTTAGAAAAAGAATTTG